>JAKLLW010000694.1:0-26039 GCA_022814695.1 Neocatenulostroma microsporum | reverse complement strand
GCTGCGGTCGAGACGGCACGTGCGGCCATTCGCCTGGCTGTTGCTGAGGCATAACCGCCTTGGTAGGCTGCTCGGAGTGCTGGATCCATCTACAGGAGTCGAGAATGGCGTTATGATGAGGTTTCTGAGGTGGAAGGACAGTCCGGCAGTTCCGCGATGAGAGAGCATGACGTTGTGAGTAGTGCCAATGCTTGCTTAGACGGCTTTGTTCTGTGGTTGTAAAAAGTCAAGTTCAAAGAAAGACTCGACGGATGCGGCGAGGAGGTGATCTGGAGAGAGCTTACAATAGTTGCCATTGTCTATTGTTGATAAGACGAGAGGAACCTCGCAAATGAGGCAAGTAGTGAGGTTATCAGTGGCTCTGAACTATTATAGAATGAGGGAAGCGAAAGTGAAGTGAGGTTAAGCAGTCACGTGACAAAGGAATCATAGCTCACTCTTACTTACTCACCACTTCTCCGCAGTACGACAATGCGAATCTGCAAGTGTATCGTACACCGTGCGGCGAGAGCACGTGTTGAGGCTGTGGGATGTCAGTCTGCCATGCCTACAACGGACCTCCGAATTATTCGCTCATTTGATCTTGCTCGGCGCGATAGACGAGCACACCGTGCACCCCGCCGCTTTGGCATGGCCTGAGACTGTGGGATCCTAGACACTCGTACTTGCTGGGCACGTCTCAGAAGTATGGAAACACGGAGGAAACACGCATCTGCAAACGTATCGTACATTATGCTACTTCAGCTCGAACTGACACTGCAGGAGCTCAATCTACCGCGTACTAGAGCGACGAGAGCGAGACGCAATCGCTCACTTGAACGCCGGCTGCTGCAGCGTACTCCCTATCACAAAGTCAGCATCACATCTCCAGCATCAGTCCACAACAATCGAAACACTCACCTCCATCAGGGTACATGATCTGCTCATTGTAGAACAGCCCACCCTTACCCGCCAAGAAGAGGATGGTAGCCGCCATATCGCTATCCTGCCCCGTCCTGCCCGCAGGGTTACTAGGCTGCATATCCAGCTTACTCTTATTATCCTCTCCACTCTCTCCCGCCGTCATCTCAGACGGGAAGATCCCCGGCGCGATAACATTAACGCGGACCTTGCAATCCTTGAACGTCGTCGCTAGCATCCTGCTCAAGTGCGTGAAAGCTGCTTTGGAGGAGGCGTAGGCGGGTTGACCGGCGGAGGTTCCTTTCATTTGGCCGGAGATGGAGGAGACGTTTACGACTGAGGAGCGGTAGCCGGGTGTGGAGTCACCGCCTTTGGCGAGGAGGGGCAGGAAAGCCATGCTCATGAAGTATTGGCCCATGACGTTTGTGTGGAAGGTGTCCATCCATTGTTGTTCTTCGGATTTGAGGAAGTGCTTGGAGATGGCTTCTGGGGAGGTCATGTCGGGTTGGCCGTTCGAGGCTGTGAGCGCTTGTCAGTACGTGTATCTTGGAGGCAGCTGCGGGGGATCGTGGACGTACAGAACTTGGTGTTGTCATCCCTAGCAATACCCGCATTGTTCACTAACAACTGTATCCCCTTGGGCTCCTTCTGCTCAATGTCCTTCGCCAGCTGCATAGCTCCCTCCTTGCTGCTCACATCGCCTGGCAAGGCGTGCAAGCTGCCTGGGCCGGTGGAATACTGCTTGATGGTGTTCTCGAGTACCTCCTGCCTGCGGCCAGTGATATACACCTTCGCCCCGTTCGCTTGGAGAGCCTGCGAGATCATCAAACCGATGCCAGTGCCACCGCCAGTCACGACGGCCGTGAGGAAGGAGACATCGAAGAGGTCGTTGGTTTTGAGCTGGTCGTTGTTACGCTTGCCTGTTCGCCGTCAGCTCACTTCGTCCTATCCAGAGAATTGGAGAATGCTTACTTGGGTTGTCGCTAGCCATTCTTGCTTGCTGTACTACTGCCGGGAAAGATGGACATGAAGATGTGGTTATTGCAGATCTTGCTGGAATGGAAGCTGAACGAGCAAAGCGACGTAGCATCTTGGGATAAGAATTCATCAGTATGATAGCTATGGAGACTTCTACTTGACCCACGACGCGTGCAGCATGCCGCGCTCGATTACACTCTCATGACGATATGTCTAGACGTCATGGCAGCCTCCTCGGTGTTGCTGTTCCGGAGCCAGGTGCGCGCAAGCAGGTGTTGGCCCATAATGCACAGATGTGCGGGCTGCTGGCGACCGTGTATGGATGACTATGTCGCGTTGTCGACATGTTCAGGGTTGTGCGATATGGAGACAGGCATACAGGTGAAGACAAAGACGAACAATGGAGAGCGCTGAAAGGCGGTGGCAGAAACGGCATACGGCAGACTAAACGATGCACAATGCTGTACCCTAATGGCGTGGTTCAGCCTTGCGGCTATGCACGTCAGCTGTCAGCGATGTTCAAGGCCAATCGCAAGATGCAGTGGGACATGGAGAATCGTCCATCGGAGGTATTAGATCATCATGTACGGCAGCTATCCATATCATTGCAGACGGTGATAGAAGAGAATATCAAGAATGCGAAGCAACGATGCACTTTCTGAAGTGTTGGCTTAGAACATATCGTCTACGCACTGGATAGTCTATTGGTAACAGTACATCGTCAAGACTCCCATGTGGTCATCCTCCTTGATCTACTTGTGGAAGTTGTCCAACGGCGCCTCATGCTTGATCGTATCCCACACCTTGTCAATTCGCTTCACCGCCTTATCACTCAATGGACCCTTGTTGATGTGATCCAGCGTCTGCTCGAGCTGCTGCTTGCTGCTCGCACCAATGATAATCGCATCGCCATGCTCGGAACTCAGTGGTGAGTTGTACTTCACCCACCTGTACGCCAGATCTGCCCTTGAGATGCCCTCATCCTTCGCTATCGACTCCCATTGCTCTAGCGCTTCAAGATAAGCTGGCTTGCTGTACATGCCTGCATACATCTGGCCGATAGGCGTGCTGGTGTCGAAGCGGCCCTTGCCGTCTAGCACGTCTTGCTTGGTCTTGGTGAGGAAGCCACCGGCTATGGGGGAGTAGGCGTAGAAGCTCATGCCCAGCTTCCGTAGTGTAGGAAATAGCAACTCCTCCTGCTTGCGTGCCACAGCCGAGTAGTTGCCCTGGTAGACTTGCGGAAGCGGGTAGCCCTTCTCCTTGCAGTGGTTGTACACCTTCTCGACATCCTCTGCCTTGTAGTTCGACAATCCAAACCGCTTGAAGAAGCCCTTCTTGTGAGTCTCATTGATACCCTCCAGCGTCTCCTCAATCGGGACCTCGGAGTCCGGCGCATGGATGTACCAAATGTCCACGTTGCAGCCCAGCAACTTCATGGATGCCTCTCCATCTTTGAGAACATTCTCTTTCTTCGCATTGCCCGGCTGGAAGCCGCCCTTGGTCTTGGTGTCGATGGTGAACTTGTCGCCGGCTTTGGCTTGCCCGAGGATCTCTTCGCTGTTGCCGTAGAGGGAGGCTGTGTCGATGATCTTGACGTCGCCTTTCTCGAGGATGGGGAAGATGTCTTGAACGGATTGAGCATCTGAAAAGCTACGTCCTTCGCTAATCATGGCTCCGCCAAAGACATTCTTGATTCCTGACATCTTGATTGTGGTTTCGTGGTGTTGTTGAGTGGTATGGTTGATTGATAAGTATTGAGGGTCAAGTAAGAGAGTATTGTGCCTTTGCGAGGGTGCGAGAGTAGCAACCCTTTTGGACTTACATAACTTTCTACCGGCAATGGCGTCACATTTGATGCCGATCCCGCAGAAGAGGCAGGTACGATTACAGTTCTGCCTGTTGTGTGGAGGGGTTGCTGAGCAATCGCTTCTCTTAAGGCCGAGGCGTTGCATTCGCACAAGGTGGCATTTGCGGATGGTGGAGAGAATGAGCGGTAAGGCCATGCTATATGCCGATCATAGTCAGCCTGGACGCCGCGAATGGAGCCTGTTGCGATTGTGCGTAGAGACGAGAAGGAGTTGAAGTTGGCCTCGGGTTATTGCTTCCAGTCTCGGCCGAAGACGATGCCGAGCATCTCTCGTCCCTTTCTCAATCACCATCCTTACTCTCATGATACTGTACCGCTCATGTTAACGAAGAGACGACACTCGTGCACGCGTCTTGCTCGCATTGCTCTTCGCAGTTGCTCTGCAATCAAATCATCACACCGTCGCGAGGGTGAGCACTGCAAAAAGCACTTACGAGCACCTTCGTACGACGCCGCGTCACCTCAAGGCTACCAGCTAAATACGCCCTTTAGCAGCTCGGGGCCAAAGACCTTCTGATCAGAATACGAGACCGATCAGGCAGGTGAAGTCTCTCGCATCTGCACCCACACCTCGATGACTCACGAATAGTCTGACGAGGCATTGCTCACCTCAATATGTGTTTCGTGTCATACGTCTCTCCATGCAGCCAAGGCTACTCGTCAGGCAACGAACAGTGTGTTGAATGCGGCGGCATACTCAACACTCACTGCAAAGATGTGTGACCTGAACACGTTGCTTGCAGCCGAGCACGCAGTCGTGCTGCGCGTCCATTACAATGGCACATCACTCCTCCTACGAGATTGACTATAAGGACAGCCGTCTCAGCTTCCATGGCAAGCATCATTCAGCAGTTGGAGAACGAACCAGCGTCGACCAATACATCCTTTCAGACCCCGAGGCCACCGCCACAGCCCCTTCGCTGCCCTTGCAACACATTCCATACGCTCTACAGGCATCCATCCCGATTTGTCACCGAGAACGAGAGGCATCACCGTAAATGCCCAAAGTCCAACCCGAACTGTCGCACCTAGAGATCTCAAGCACCTACCGCTGGGTCCCAGACCTGAAATACTGTATCGAGCGCCCGATGCAACCCAGCGGCTCCAGCCCTAGCCAATCGCAGGCTCCTCGCAAATCTACCAGCACGAGCTCAGCAGCCTCCGAGAAGACTCTCGTCGGTTCAAGCCAGGCCAGTACCTCGAAGGAGTCCGGCGAGCCAGCCGAACGCAGAACATCCTCCCTCGGCAAAGCCATGGAGAAAGCCAAGGCCAAGATTAGTCGCCGTCCGAGCGGAGCAGAGACCCTTCCGGACGACGAAGCGGATTTCCAGAGGCAGAAGGCGAAGGAGGTTGAGAAGGCGAAGCGGGAGGAGGAGTACAAGCGCCTGGGACTTGGGGAGCAGACGAAGTTTGGGATGAAGGGGGCGGGCGGGGGGTGGAATGCTGGGTGACTTAAGTTGATGTCTGTTGATTGAGAATCTGAGGGTACGGTACGAAGTGCATGTCGTTCGGGAGAAGGAAGGTGTTATGTCTAATGAGCTAGGCGATTGGGTTAGCCGTGTGTGAAGTGTTGAAGTTCTTGTTTTGGATCAATATTACGACACTCACTTGATGGCCTGGAGGAACTTAAGCCTGCAGCATATCGATACTTTCCGTGCATAACGTACCGTAACCAATAGACTTCTTGAAGCATAAACGACATGTCCTAAACCAACACTTTCAATGCATCATCGCCGCCCATTCTCAATCTCCTCTAACACTTCAGAACACGCACATCCTCCAAGTCGTCGCTGATAATTCGCCAGAACCCACCCCTGAAACATCTGGCCAGAGCAATGATCGATTCGAAGCAGACCTTACAATGCCAGTCCGTACACTGCACAAACTCCCTCTCCATTTCATCGTCCCTCAAAGGTAGGGGTGCAGGCGGTCCCACCGTCCAGTTTCCGTCTCACACACGGTAGCCGTAGTCTTTGACACATCCTCTCACCCCATCGCCACCTTCCACGGAGGAGAGCGCAGCGCTTCGAGGAACAGTAGGAGTCATCTTCACAAGCCTCTTAGGCTTCGAGGATGTCGGAATTCTGACGGGGGCGGTGGTGTGTTCGGAGACATCTGTCATCGATTTCGAGGAGACTTGCGGTGGCAAAGGCGACTCGATGGCCTGCAGATTCCTTGATGCCTTTACGCCCTCCTGCTTTATGCGCTGTAAAGCTCCCGATCTCTCTCCGTTTGGCTCCGCCGGCTCCGTTGCAGTTATCGGTTTGGCTGGCACACATACGTTGCAGTCTTCCGACATGCAATCAACGACGTGGACACCCCTCGGTGCCCCAAGCGTGCCATAGAATGTCGAGATTCGCTTGCCAGTCCGGTGATCTATGTGCACGACTTTCTTGGCTGAAAAGCCGATAGGTGGGCCTGCGTAAGCGGAGGGTGATGTATCTTCGGACGATTGCGCGACGAGTTCCTGTTGCGCTTTGGGGTCAGTACCAAGGTATGCTGACGGGCAGTAGTAGCGATCTCAAGAATGGAGTGCGTACCTTGAGAGTCTCCGGCATGGGTTCTTCTGCCCCTGTCCCTATCTCGGGGGAAGGAGAAAAGGGCTCCTCGAATGCTCCGGATGCTCCGTCGAGGAATTGTCCGATGCGGTCGCTCACAGCCGAGTCCTCCCGAGTTTCTCGTGTAGGAGGTGTGTATACCGGTGAAGGACATGCAGGGCGGACAACTAGCCCTAGTCGTTCGAACGAGGGTGTTATGCTCTTTCTGAACGTAGCTAGATCTATTCGTGGAAGTCTCGGTGTAGTGTTTGGCGTGGGGAACTCTGCGCTGTTGGATGGTAAACCGCTCACAGCCGAGTCTTCTCGTGTAGGAGATGTGTATACCGGTAAATGACATGCAGGGCGGTGAACCAACCCTAGTCGCTCGAACGAGGGCGTCATGTTCTTCCTGAAAGTCGCCAGATCTATCCGTGGAAGTCTCGGTGTAGTGTTCGGTGTCAAGCTCTCTGCGCCGTCAAATGATGGTATCGTGATACTCGTTTTCGCTGTTTTGTACGAGTATGCTGTGATATTGGAATGTACTCCCGTAAGTGCCGTTGTATAGGACTCTTCTGTTGCTGTAACGGAGTCTGCTCTGGTGGCCCTTGTCGGCATTGCCGGCATTGCTGAGCGGTTATAGCAATCCATATCGGCGCCAGTGACTGTGTTTATGCTGCAATTAACGATATGTTGAGCCTGATGTTCTGTCAGGTGTGTATGTATGCAATTGGTAGATGTCATGCATTGCAAGTCAGCTGCTCGAGGGAAACATTGTGCAACAAGAGACAATGGCAGCTGAGACCTACATGCGCTCGGAGGCAGAGTAGTCGCGACAACGCTAGCAAGGCAAGAGACATGCGGGAGCGCTTAACAGAGGCTCTGTTGTCGTTGAGTGACCTAGAGAAGGAAAGAGCGGACCACCATGGCCGGGGAAGGAAGGAAGCCGATGTGTTGCGTTAGCATAGAAGTTTACTGCGCTAGTGATGATGATGTTGATCGGTCAAGGATGTGTTCTTCGGTGTACGTTGATCGTCTCCAAGCACTCCGGCATGGAAATCCTCCATCGCTCGTAGTGGGAACTTGCTGCCACAATGAGATTGCTGGTGACCGGAGAGTAGGTGGTATTGTGTGCTAGTGAGTGCTGCTGCAAAGTCTTAACTGCACATCCGGCGAGTAGCAGACACAGTCGTGCATCTGTGAACTCTGCACGACGCCCAATAGCGATGCACGGGTGTTTATGATGTGTTGTTGAAGTTTGTCCACGCAGGAGAGGGACATTGAAAGTGCCTTGCTGATAACCATAAGCACAGTAACCTTGCGTGCCTAGAAGATCGGTGAACACCGCCTATACAACCCATGCTAGCCCAGCTACGCCAATTCCATGCACATCAATCGTAATCATGCCTACCATAACATCGTCAACATTCACCATCATTCCTCAAAGTCAGGCCCATCCCCCTGCCCACTATACCTCCTCCCACCACCCTCCACAATCTCCAAAGCGCTATCCGCAGGCCCAAATCCACCCCATCCATCGAACTCTTCCGCCATCTTCACCGCGGCCTTAAGGTAAAAGTTATTAGGGTCGCCCCACGTCTTGCTAGCCTCGTGCATAGCTCTCAAAGGCTTAACGAAATGCGCATCAGTCCTGTACTTGCCCTTCAAAGCCTTCTTCGCCACGAAGTCCCAGTCCCTGCCCTCCAGTTCGATCAACTTGATGACGTCGATATTGATGCGAGGGCGGAGCTGGGCGATGTAGACGAGGAGGGTGAAGAGCCACCATTGGCGTACGAGTGGGACGTGCCACTTTGTCGGGAGTAAGGGCAAAAGGACACGGACAGCATGGGAGGTTGTGAGGAGGTGGACGGCGAAGAAGTCGTATTTATCGTCTTTCCTGTCTTCTTTCGGTGTCTGTGCGGCGACTAGGAGGGCCGTGGCGAGTTTCTGAGATTCGGCGAATTGGATTTTGGGGTTCTTGAGTTCCCAGGAGTTCCAGTAGTCTAGCGCTGCATTGGCTGTTTCTTCGTTGCCGAGGAGCGTGGAAATGTTGTCCGAGCCTTGGTGGTCGAAGAGGTTGTCGAAGCGCTTGTCGTGTGCTACGCGGTCTAGGATGGTGAAGAGGGAGTCTGAAGGGTTGGGGGAGGGCTTGGTGTACTTTGGGTCGTCGAGGTAGACGTGCCAGTCGTTGTAGAAGCATGCTGCCAGCGCTACGGACTCGATGGCTACTGTTCGGCTTGACATCTCTTGCGCATAGCCCAAATGTATGAGAGGGTGTCCGAGACCGGCTATGAGGTTGTTGATCAACGGCTCTTTGCCTTGCAGTAGGAACTCGTCCAAGAGGGCTTGCCAGTCATAGCCATGGCCGACCAGCTGATCCTCAAAGAAGTCTATGAATGCTCTTTGATACTCCCTCTTTCCCAGGTAGTCTCGCCAATCGTGCTTCGCTATCTCGCCAGGGCTATCTTCCCATGGCTCAAGATGCTTGCTCTCAGCCTCGTAGATGTGGTTGAGCTCGTTCACGTCGGCGCCGAAGATGTATGCGGAGCTGAGGATGTGCGGTGTATGGTTATGGAAGCGCAGCTCGTTGTAGATAACGCTATGGTTAATGTGGTTTGCCTTGAGCAGGTGCTTCAGTGTTCGCGCTCGTTTCTCCGGTCGTTCCTCGACATCGTGGACTTCTGTCTTGGGTAGCTTAATGCCGTTGCCTGTGGGTAAGCCCCATGAGGGCAGCTGTGGGAACCTGAACTGGAACATCGCGTGAGGTGTATGAAGAGGGAGTAATGGTCCGAAGAGGATAGGGATACTTAGGCTTAGAGCCGTCTGCCTGCTCGTCGAGGCTGCTGACACCACAAAGCACATGACATGGCAAGGTGACGATTTTGGAAGGAGCTTTCCCCACACTTCGATTCGGCGTTTCGGAAACCCGCAAGTGAAAACGACAAGGGCCAAGGGCAAGATCGTGCCTTCCACCTTTCACACCTTCCATCTTCACCACAACCTTCACATGTCGCATCCCACTACTGTGTGTCAGCCTGCGAGCCTGCGCTCTATATCGATCACGGTCGCTCAAAAACAGTACGCACATTAAGGAGCATGACATCCAGGCTTCGGCTCAAGTTGAAGGAAGGTGTACAATGACTTTCCAGCTCGCTATGGGGGTATCGTAATCAACAAGAAGCATCTCATATCAAACGTCGAACGCAAAAGCACCAACTTCCTGCCCAAATGTATGATCAAAAGTCGCCGCAGCTGGGATCACTGCAGTCGTCCCAGTCTGATCTCTGCTCACTCCCAACCCAGCTCGCTAACACCCGCAGCTCTCTCTCCCCATGCCCAGGAGCCTCACCGCAGGACATCAATAACTCATCTCATCAACAATCTCCATCCTCTTCCTCTTCCTGCGACCCTGCGCAACCATGCCAGCATCCTCACAGAGCCTCTTCTCTCCCGGCGTGAGCGCGTCCACGAACTTGGCTGTGCGCGGCGTCCATGCTGGAGGCCCACGAGCCGTATTGCGCTCAGGCAAGGGCGGTGCAGCCATGGGATAGCCCGGGGCGGCGTACATATTGGCGTGGTCGTACGACGTGTCGCGCTGCTGCTGTAGCCACTGCCTCTGAACATCTATCCCATCCACCTTCATGGTATTGCGCTGGCCGCTGCCGTAGTATGCGTTTGCCTGGCCGGTTACACCGGCAGATGGCTGCTGGGCGTACCACGTGTTCGCTGGAGCGATTGCGAATTGAGGTGGCGGATAGGTCTCGCTACTGCCGTAGCTGAAGCCTGGCGTATGCTGCGTAGAAGCCGCGGCTGCATAGGTAGTGCCGGTCGGTCTGTTGGCGGGACTGTGGACTGGTCCGCCGTTGGAGAAGTTGGCCGCGAAGCTGGGAGCTGGGATATAGGCTGCCTGGTGTCCTGCTGGGTGATATGCTGGCCTTGGTGTGGTCTCCTGGTTGTACGAGCGATACTGTTTAGGTGGTGTGTCGACTTCAATCAACATCTCGCTCCACTCGGCGCCAGTGGCCAGCTGCTCATCATCACCTAGGCCAGCTACTCTCGCCTGCTTTACCTCATCCTTCGTCTCCTTCAGAGCGAAAATCACCGGCTCCGAATCCGCCATCTCGGCATCCCACGGGATATCCTGCATCCAGGCGACCACCCTCTCGAACTTCTCCGACTTCTCATCGATCTTAGGAAGTCTCTGCGGCCTTATAACCAGCTCATTCGCCCTCAGCTCACCATACACCCAATCACTCCTCTTCTTCGCATCGACAAGCTTTTCCTGCACAGTCTTGGCCTTTGGATCAGGCTTCAGCGGCACTCTCCGTATCCCGTGCGCCATCGCAATCTCGAGAGTCAAATCCGTGATACCATCAGGGCAATCTTGAGTGCAGATGCTGCAGTACCGCTTGATACACCGAAGACCTTTCTCATACTGCAACCTCCCCCTATTTGCTCGCGTATTCTTCTTGGGGATCGAGACTGGCATAACTCGAAGCTGCGGGTCTGATTGAGGGTGATACGGCGTGTAGCGGCCGGCTTTGAAGTTGTGGAGGACGAGCGTATGTGGTGGATCGGCGGAGTGGAAGATCTTGATGGAGCGCGTCATGATGGGTATACCGTGGTGGATGTTCTGCAGCCAGTTTTGTTGGGATGTTGGTATTGGTGTGTATGTTGGCATGTCCAGGAGGTAAGGTAGTTGAGGAAAAGGATGCGGTTGGAAGAGCAAGCAAGCTAAACGAGTGTGTCTCGCACTTGACTGAGCCGCGAGCGGCTTATGTGGATGCCTGAGATGCGTTTGCGTTTGCGGATGAATGTCGCGTCACTGGCAGGTGTTTCGGCCGGTCATTCGGCTTGTGGATGTCCAGTCACTGTGAAGAGATGGCGGGCCTTCAGAAGCCGGCCGAGCGTGACGGATACGGCTGCTGCGTATGCGCTGTTCGAACGATGGAAGCCGACCACGGTATGCACAAGGTGTCACTGCATTCTGGAGATGCTGTTGAAGATGCGAAGGTGCTGCTGAAGTTGTGTGCGCGCCGGTGACTCGTTGGATAGAGTCACGAGCGGTAAGGAAATCTCATACGTGTTGTTCCTGACGGCAAAGCGAGGTTCCGGAGCCGTGAGGAAGTTGCGGTGGCGGTCTAAGCCAAAGTGAAAGACCAGAACCGCGGTTCGCGAGTGAACGCGTTTGGCAGTGAGTTGGAACCTTCAGCAAGCGCGAGGAAGGCACGCGATCGTCATTCTAGCCGTAAGGGTTAGCGTTATCACCAGCCACGGTAAGGGTCCGCTATCACATGCCAACAACCCGAGATCCGCGGATGCCTTGCGCATCGTTTGTTCATTCACGGTAGGATGTGAGACACTGAGGACAACTGAAGACACCGACAAACATGACTCGACCTCGGAGGACAACGCATCGCAGGTTCTATAACTTCGACAACTTCTCCCGGCACTACATAGATATGCAACTTCCTTGAGCGAGCGAACAAGACGCACGGAATCTACAATGAACGCCACGATGACTTCCACAGCCGCTGATATGATCGCCGACAAGCAAGACCAGATCGCAACTCCAGTGGTCCCACAAAGCAAGGAGAGCAACCCTCCCATCCCCGAAATTGCTCGTTCAGACTCCCGCATCGACGCCTGCGACGCAACCAGCACGACCGAAATCGCTCACGTCGATCTAAATGGCCGGATCACCTACACCTCAACAGGCATCTGCAGCGCGCCAAACGACAAGAACCTGGAGAACCCAAGGACCGTGATCTGCAATGATACAGCGTGCTTGACATGCTCTCCAAAGCACTTTCTCCTCAGAGACGGCACTACAATTATCACGCATCATCGACTCCAGGACGGCACGATGGTGGCGCTACCACGTCCGCGAGCCACTGATGGAAAGCTACGATACAATGTATGCGATGGTGAAGGATGCAGGATCTGCTCAGCGGTGGGTAGGGATGTTTGAGACGAAGATGGAAGGGTAGCGACATGATGAGTCGGGGGTTGGGTTGTGGACGAGAATGCGGTACATAGGACTGCTGCGTTCTTGGGAGGGTAGTGGTGTTGACCTTGTAATGGAGCCTTCTTCAACATCACTGATGGTCGCAACTTTCCGTATGTCATATGCAATTCTGTAGTGAGCTTGTGATCGATCCAGCACTCTGTACCTTATGTTGTCAGTTGTGGAGCTCTATCTCGGCGGAGTTCGCCGCTTGTGAAGATTCGGCCAACAGATATCAGCTACACCCGTAGACCCATCATCTGAGGTACTCTGTAGGTTGTTCGTATCATCCCACCAGACTGTGACACCTTCATTGTTTCTCTTCTAATACACTATGGCCGCCGCCGTAGCTTCCACGCCCTCCTTGACCCAAAGTGAAGCTCGACAATCGGCTCAAGCTTATCTGAACTCTCGCCTCACGAACGGCAGTACTGCAACCAAGATTGGAAGACCTTTTACTGTGCCAGAGATCAACATCGCATCCTCGTTCTCTTCAGATCCTGAAGCACGCAAGGCCATTGCTACCCAGATCCGAGGTGCATGCACCAACTCCGGTTTCTTCCACATCACAGGCCACGGCGTCGATGAGCGGACACGGCAATCAATACTGGATCTTGCGAAGCGGTTCTTCAAGCTACCGCGAGAGAAGAAGGAGGCGCTGCATGTGAAACACTCTCAGTGAGTTGATTTCTCGTCACAGCTTACCTAGCACGGCGATTGATTTACGACATTGCAGGTACTTTCGAGGCTGGGAACCTGCGGAGTACACATACGTCCGTCCCTCTCACCACAGAAACTCCCACTAGCACTCAATCCAAGCTCCTGCTGACCGGAATTAGGTCAACCCAGGCGACTGGACCGCCGAAGACGCCGCACCGGAAACCAAAGAAGGCTACAACTGGGGCTATGAATCCGGTCTCGACCCAACAGGCGGCGATGGCCAATACCGTGAACTCGACGGCTCAGACGTCAACGGTAATGTCTGGCCTTCTGAAGACGATATCGAAGGTTTCTACGACACGATCAAGGAGTACTACGGCCAGATACTCAGTTTAGCCCGCCACCTATTCCGTCTCTTCGCTTTATCGCTGGATCTGGAGGAAGGGTATTTTGATGCCATGATGACGCACCCAGGAGGCATCGCGAGGTTGCTTTACTATCCGCCCTCCGCTGATCCACGGCCGCTTGAGGCGGAGGGGAAGGATAAAGAGATTGGGATAGGTGCTCACTCGGATTACGAGTGCTTTACCATCCTTCTCTGCTCTTCGGCCTCTGGCTTGGAGATCTTGTCACCGGAGGACAAGTGGGTACCTGCTCCTGCTGTCGAAGGGAGCTTCATAATCAATGTAGCAGACTTCCTGATGCGATGGACGAATGGGGTGTATAAGAGTACTGTTCACCGCGTTGTCAACAGGACGAGGAATGAACGGTACAGTGTACCTTTCTTCTTCAGCATCAACTACGATCAGATGGTGGAGGTAAGTGCAACTGAACCTGGCGAAGGCTAAAGCTGCATCGCCGAAGCTGATACTGCGTAGACATTACCGAGCTGCATTACCGCCGACAACCCGGCCAAGTACCCACCTGTGCGTGCCGGTGAGTACGTGCTCGAGCGACTGCGAGCTACGGCGAAGGAGGATTGAGCGCAATCAGCCTGTAAACAGCGGCCACCACGTCAGAGTATCTTCCCTCGCGCGATACCAGCTGCCGTCTATGCAAGACGCTCATACCCAACTGCGTGCGTATCCTGTCGTAGAACATGCTTTAGCCCAAAGGTAGACATGATCATGTCGCAGGCGACCCCCTCAAAAACCCATTCAACACATCATTGAGATGATCCATGCCCCCATCATCCTTCACCATCTCAGCAAGCTCAAACAAAATCTTCCTCCTCCCAACTTCCTCCGGCAGGTCCTCAAATACCTCCCCTTTCCCTTCCGGCCCTATCACTCTACTTACCCTCTTCTCCCTTTTCCACTCTTCCCAAGGACTCTGTCCGTAAACAAAGTTGAAGAAGCCTTCTGCGAAAGCGTCCGCAGATGCTTGTTGGGCCTCAGAGAGATACTCATTGAAGTTCTGAAACAAGAAGGCGATGTCCAATATATGGTTGGCTTTACCCTTCCAAGGGCCGTCCCAGGGGTTAGGCTCGTTGAAGCGATACATCCACGTCTTCATCCCTTTACTTGAGAGGCCTTCGGCGTAGGCGATGGTTGGGGCGTAGAACCCGATATCGTTTAGTACTTCTAGTACTTTGATGAATGCTGTGTCGTCTTCTTGATCTGGTGTGATGCCATAGCTGTCTAGAAGCTTTGCTGAGGTGTCTAGGTTGGAGAAGGAAGTTTGCATGCTTTCACAGAATGCCTTGGCGATGCCAACTTTACGATGCATGATCCGGAGGAATTGAATGTTGCCGTCGAATTGGCAGTCGCCTATCATGATGCTTTCGCACCATTGGGCGCCGGGGAGATTAATGTTGCCGGAGGAGAAGTCGGAGAATGTGTGGGAAGCCAATGGTAAGTCGGAGTCCACGACAGGAAGCAAAGGCACGGTCATCAACTGTCCTCCGAGCTGACCTGCATCCATCTCCACGAGCGCTTGGATCCTCTCCTTCGGACTCTTGCCTTCTAAGCCAAGTCTCTTCACCGCAGTCTGATAACTTCGCTCCGCGACCTCCTCCGGCAGCGGCGAGAGCAGCAAGCTCGTTCCCGACATACTGATGACGCGCTTGAACAACGGCTCCTTACTCTGCAAATGAAAAGTACAGCTCACGCCTCCCGCGCTCTCCCCTGCTAATGTGACGTTCTCGGGATCGCCACCGAAGCCGGAGATGTACTTTTGCACCCACTGCAGCGCCGCCCTTTGATCTCGGATAGCATTGTTAGGTAGATACCCAGCTTCCCTCATCTCCTTACCCGTCAGCTGGCCAGGGGCGCCGAGACGGTAGTTGAGCGTTACGCCTACCACAGGCATTCCCTTCTGCTTGCTCAACCGAACGAACTTCGCCAAATCGTACTCTGGCCATGCTGCTGAGCCCACCGCAAAACCGCCTCCGTGGATGAAGACGAAGACTGGTAATTTGCTGTCTCCTTGGCCTTGGATAGCAGGTCGGGTGATGTTGAGATTGAGACCTTCGGTGTCTGAGGCTGTGAGAGCGGAAGTGTCGTCTGGTAAGGTGTGCTGAATGAGACCTTGTTCCATTTGCGGGCCATTGGGTATATATGTCGTCTGTGGGCTGTGAAAATTCGTCAATGGCTACTGTGTGAGGGTCTAGTGTTCTTCGATGACTTACCCAAGCTTGGTAGCGTCTATATTCTCACCGTCCGCATACTCCTTAAGCATCGCCGGTGCGAATCGGTCTGTGAGCGTTGCATACTGTACGCCGAAGAATTGTTGTACGTCCTCCTTTGCTTTGCTATACTTGACTTCACCGAGCGTCGGGTGCGAAAGGGTTGCGGTAGCCATATTTAGTATTCAATGCCCTGGAAGTATCATCTGGTCAAGGTGAGTGTGAAGAAGCGTGCAGTACTGTAGTATAAGTATGTACCCCCCACATGGGGCCGTATGGGGTAGAGAAGGAAGAGGAACGATACCAACAAGCTCACAACTGCCGAATAGGGCTGTCAGTATCTCCGTAATTGTTCGTACGACTGCAGCGTACAAGGCCGAATACGGTAGCATGTACCAGCACGAGGCTCTGAAGATACTTTGTGGACCCCGTAGCTTTATGAGGCAACATGTAGTAGAAGATATGTTCGCGCGCTCTTCCCTTGTCTGAGGTGGAAGTCTTCGCCAAGACCTTCGGGCAATTTCGGCTTGAAGCCGGAAAGCTCTCAAGAGAGCGATTGAGCTCGACGCGGATGTTAGGTAGGTATGCTGGTCGTCGCTGTGCGGTATACTGCAGTAAAGCCTCAAACGCATAACATAGTATACAGCGTATATACAAAGGCCCGCGAAGACTGCTCAGGGTATCTTCGCGCCGCTTCTTTTGGCCCGGAAGAAGCGACCTCTAGTCTCCTTGGTCGCCTTTGACAGAGAGAGCATTCTTGATGTGCCTAGATCTCCTGCTCGCTTCGCATGATCCACCCCTCTGCCTCTGCGCCTCATCTCACCGCGCTCATGGTGACTGCGCCGCTGTTTCCTGCAGGTATGCTTCTAGGTCGAACTTCGGGTCCATCGGGTCTGTTATTACTGCGCCGTACGTGTTAGCTGATACTCTTCACATCCTCCATAACTCCCTCTCAGTGTCAAGTTATGTCTCCCTTCTCCATTGTAGCGCTTTCCCATCCCTGTCTCCTCTCCCTCCCCATCTCCTCGGCATCCGTGAAGGAAGGTATACTTACTCCCACCGCTCGCCGTCTTAGCGCTAGCGGGCATAGTCTTCTTCTTGTACTCCGCCTTGGCCTGGTCAATGAGCTTCTCTTTCCGTTGGTACTCGTGCTGTGCGGCGGCCATCTTGTCTCGTGAGTTGATTGCGGATTGGTGGGAGAAGCCGTAGAAGACGCCGAAGGCTAGTGCGCCCCATCGGAGGACCTGAACATCATTCGTAAGTACATGCGCAAGGTTCTGAGGACCTCAGAGCTTGGAGGTAACCCAATGGCTCGCGAGGGCCGTGTGGATGCCGGGGGGAGGTGGAGCGTACATTTACCCCCGTGGAGGTCATTGTGAGAAGTGAAGCTGTGGGAGGCCGGGGAGTCGCTGTCGGAGATGCGCAAGGCTTCAGCTATCGGTTGGTAGAGCGAGCGACAGTGCTGTGAGAGAGGACAATGGCGGCTCGTGGATGCGATTGGCGTGGTTGGGAGCTTCAAGACAATTCTTCGGGAAAGCCAGCTGCTTCCGCCGATTGAGCAAGCCTCAGGCATCAAGATCGCGTTCGATCATCGAGCGCGTCTCCTAATTTATTACCCTCTAAGTGACCTATATCGTCTCAACACAGCTTGGAATCATAGCAGAAGGAGTATACGATGGCTTCAGTACAGAGTCGGAAAGACGAGATCGCAGCAAAGAGAGCAAAGCTTGCTGAGCTCAAGCGACAACGTGAACTACGAGCAAAGGACCTCACGAACAACCGGCAGAGTCTTGGGGATGTCTCCGAAGTATGAGCTTTCATTGGTATAGCCACACTGCGCAGCACTGACTGACATACAGCTAGCCCAAGGATCACCATTGAGGAACCGCAGCACGCAGTCCAAGGAAGACATCGACCAACTCATCTCCTCCTTAGTCCCTGATCGACCTTCGTCTTCTAGTGGTTTCGGGACGCCTGCAGGCAAGAGTCCATTGAAAAGAGTCAGTGGCGTAGACCAAGCGCAGGAAGTAGGGGAGCAGCAGGTGAAGAAGCAATATGCGGATGCCTCGACGGACACGCAGACGCTTGGATTCGCGGATATAGGGACGGTGTATGAGATTCCCGTCGAGAGCAAGCCGGAGGTCATTACTTACAGTAAAGGCGTGCAGACGGATGAGACGTGGCAAGATGATACCCCCGAGGAGGACGGAGAGGCGGAAGCGGACGGTGTTGCGAGGAGCCCGAGCAGAAGACGGAGAAGGAAGCTAAGTGGAAGGGAGCGAGAATTGGAAGAAGAAGCTATACGGCAGCGGCTACGGCAGGAGATCGAAGAGGAGCTGAGAGCTTTGAAACTGGACGAAGATGTCGACCCGAACAAGGAGCGCTTCCCAGCCCGCGCATTGGCTCCCGAGGAACTGAATGCCGTGACGAGTAGCAATGACTTCCTAGACTTCATCGACCGCAGCAGCAAGGTCATCGAACGTGCTCTAGACGAAGAATACGACGTCCTAGCCGACTACGCCCTCCAATCACGCGACATCGAAGAAGACGCGGACGAGTATGTTGGCCGCCGCGGACGCAGGATAAAGGAGATTGCATCCTTCCCACTAACCGACACCATGGGCGCCAAACGCATGATAAGCGCTCTGGACTTCTCGCCCAAATTTCCGGAACTGCTCTGTACCTCATACACCAAATCCCAGGCCTCTCCGCACACGCCACCGGGTCTCCTCAACGTCTGGAACCTCCACCTCAAAGGCCGCCCCGAATACTCCCTCCACGCCACTTCCGACATCCTCTCCTGCCAATTCCACCCTTACCACCCTTCCCTCATCCTCGGCGGGACATACAGCGGTCAACTCTGTCTCTGGGACACACGCGCGAGGAACCAACGAACCGGCGAACCCGTGCAGAAAACTCCTCTCACGGGTGGTAGGACAGGGCACGCACACCCAGTCTACAGTCTCTCTGTCGTTGGCACCCAAAACGCTTCCTCCATAATATCCGTCTCCACCGACGGAGTCGTCTGCGCCTGGTCAACAGACATGTTAACCCTCCCGCAAGAATACCTCGAACTCCACGCCCCGAACCCCTCCGCCTACAAGACCGACGACGTAGCTCCAACCTGCATTTCGTTCCCCGCCTCGGATCCCACCTACTTCCTCTCCGGAACAGAACAGGGCGCAATCCTACCTATCCACCGCTACGACCGCGCAGGCGCCAAGGCAGGCGTCGACACACGTACGAGCTACATCTCCCACACAGCGCCCGTGACCTCACTCGATTTCCACCCCTCCCGCGGAAAAATAGATCTAGGCGACCTCTTCGTCTCTGCAGGAATGGACTGGTCGGTGAAACTCTGGCGCGCGAAACCTCCCTCCACTACCTCCACTACTATCTCCGGTGGCGCCGAGACGGTAAAGCCGTTGTTGGAGATCCAGAGGGAGGATACAGTCTACGATGTCAAATGGTCACCAACCAAACCATCGATCTTCGGCTGCGTGGACGGCGGTGGGCTGTTAGACCTGTATGATATCAATGTGAGCACTGAAGTGCCCGTCGCTTCCACCAGACCTTCGCATGTGGAGAAAGATGTCTTCGGGTTGAAGTCGCTCAATAAGCTTGCCTGGGAAAAGAATCAAGGCAAGAATATTGCGGTGGGAGGGTTAGATGGGGTGACTACCGTATTTGAGGTCGGCTCTGAACTTGGTGGCGCGGAGAATAAAGCTGATGCTTGGGTGGGTGTCAGGAAGATGGTTGGGAGGCAGGCGAGGATGAGAGGGGACGCTTGAGTTCAGAGCTTCCACGCTTGCTTGCTGTACGTATTGTGCCGCCAAAACCTATCAAAGACTGGGACCCAATTCATTGCCATGCTGGGTGGTCCTAAGACTACCGAGCGAACATGCTCGGATATCCCAAGCTGTTCGACGTCAAGTCCTGCCCATGCGGATACTTCGAAGGTCGTCGTGTCCGGCAGGAAGTTCAAGCACAATCTCAGAAACGATGCCTCACTATCAGGAATCGAGAGGCAGTGCAGCAGCCTTTCAGGAGATGGCGACGTTGGGAACAAGCTGGATGACTTTGACTCTCTACGAGTTCTGATGGTTCTGAATTTGCTTCATTGTAGCATGCAAGCTCTCATGCATCTGCTATCCGGACCGGTTAAGTTGTATGTTCAAGAGGCTGCTGGTGTGCTATCGATGTGATGCCTCTGCTAACCGTTGAATGGCCGAGTTGTTCTGCGAAGTTTTTGACGCTGCCTCGACGAAGATGTTCAGCATTGCGGCTTGAGCTGGAAGACTGTCATGAGGGGTGCACTTTATTGAGCATGAGTTCGCTATAAGGCAGGGTACGGTTGAGTGCCGGTCGGGTGTAAAATACGGTATGCAGATGGGAGAGGAGGTTCGGACGAACTCCGGGTATGGAGGCAGCTGTTGCTCTTCTCAAGCTGCCACACTTCGTCCTACGCTTCTTCCACTTCACTTACCATGACAATCTTGATAAGGCTAGCAGCCAGTCCGTTTTCATACTGGGTATTTTGACGAAGAGTGTAGTGGCTAAGCAAAGCGGAGGTGCGACAGGAGTTCGTTATCGGCCTTGCCGCTTCCGCCAAGTCATCTTGCAGCATGTCCAGTTACGGCTGAGCATCTCAGCAGTCCCTAGTCGAAATGCAAGCCTACGAGACTTTGGCACCGCAACATATTCGACTCTTACGGTTGCCTGCAGCGCTACGTGACGGCTCGCTTCACTGCTCGCTGTCTGCATGTTCCCTGGATGAAGCACCAGCTTATACATGTCTATCATACACATGGCAGGACCCGTTCCCGAAAACCGCACAAGGGCTCCCAAGCTTTGATCTTGAAAGAACGCCCTCTGAGATCGGAACAAACCTGCACTCCGCTCTGCTGGAACTGCAAAGGCAGGGTCACCGCGTAGTCTGGGCGGATGCTATCTGCATTAACCAGGCGGACCTCACAGAGCGCGGGCAGCAGGTAGCTTTGATGCGGCAGATCTATGAGAGAGCTGAGAAGGTCGTTGTCTGGCTCGGGCGAGAGGTTGCTGGTGAGAAGCTGTGGCAGGATGATACACGTCTGGTTTTTGACTTCTTCGAGGAATTGCGACGTATTGACAGGGACACGAGCGACAGCGAAAGCAAAGCGAAGAAGGGTGAATACTGCCAAGCGTTGCGCTCGTCCGCCGAGTCATACGATGCTCTTGTAGGCGCCCTCATCAGGTTTCTTGAGCTAAACTACTGGCGGAGAGCTTGGATCCTGCAAGAGATCGCCGTCAACGAAGATCTCGAAGTCTGGTGGGGATCCAGGGGTATGTCGTGGTTCGACTTCCATGAAGGCTTCATCAAGTTCTTCCGCAACACTACTTACGAGCCTGTAAAGGTCATCCTATATGAACTTGAAGGCGGCTTGAATCCCGAGCAAACTGAGGCCGCGCCTGGGTCGGAAAGGAGATTGAGTCGACTGCTCACGCTGCATGATCTTCGCCTGTTCAAGCGAAAAGGCGTAATGACCATCTTGGCTGTCACACGGAATGCGAGGCAGACAGATCCACGAGACGCCCTTTATGCTAAGCTGGGCATTACGACCGATGGCATGCAGTTAGTGCCACAGCCAAGCTACGAGTCCGGCTTCGAAGATATTTACATCTCGTTCGCTAGGGCTCATATACAATCCACAGGATCCCTTTACATCATGTGTATGGCTAATTCGCCAAAGGAGTTCGAAAGCTCGGAGACTCCAAGAAACGCGACGTTGCCGACGTGGGTACCGAATTGGACAGCTTTGGCAGCCGCTCAGCAGCTCTACGGTGTCTTCCGACCTGATATGTATAAACTTGTCTTCTCCGCTGGCGGGCCGCTCGAACGAGACGTCACGTTCAGTGCCTCAGACCGAGTGTTGCATGTCTCCGGCTTCGAATACAGCCTCCTCGGAAGGCCTCTCCGTAAGTGTCCACATAAGATCAAGTGTACGTCGGAGACGTCAGCACAGTGCCTTCAGAGCGAGAAAGCATACAAACTCTTGCAAGCAATCTGTCGTGCGTGTACTGCGATACACTACCTGTGTGGTGACATATACGATGCTTGGGAATTCAGCGATGGTAGAGCCGCTTGCATGGCCACCAAGATAGCTGACATGGAACATAAAACACATGACAAGCCGGACAAATTCTGGGTAGACGCTGCCTTCCGTGTAGGAGGAAGGACACCGGAACCAGTGGAAGAGCCGATGGCTCCGCTGACAGGCTGGTATGCACGATGGAGACAACACAAGATCGGCTGCAAGTCAATCGGCCAATGGGCACACGATGCGTACGAAGCTGCCTGCCAACTTGATCTGACTTCCTTGCCAGCTTGGGACGTAGCTGAAGATGAGTTCTTCGTCCGGTCTGTGTCTGTAATGGGAGAGGGCCGGAAGCTCCTCGCATTGCCGAACGGCTCCGTCAGCCTCGTGCCAAGTCTATCCCGGCACGATGATACGGTGTGCATATTGCAGGGCTTGCCTGTGCCAGTCATGCTCCGCAGCAAGGGAGAGGTCTTTGAGATCGTCGGCGAATGCTACGTGGACGGCATCATGCATGGCGAGACTCTGGAGGGCCTGAAGGCTGGCCAGTATGAGGTGAAACAGTTCAAAATAGTCTGAACACCAACACACTACATGTACTCCCGGCGTGGTCTGAGTTCCGCGGCTTCCGCCCAACTTTATGCCACCGCGCAGTGCTCACAAGCCTTCAGTCTGACGTCTCGGGCTCGACTCGCTCTGTCCAGGAGCACTGGGGCCGCCAGTGGTCGGAGGAGGACGTTGGTAGCCTGTGACCGCTCGAGAAAGGTGAGACATAGTCGTCCCAGTCCGTTCTTATAACTTATGAGTTCGCCGATATGCATTGGAGCTGACTTAGGTGACCCGCACACCCGCATGAGGTCGTTTCGCAGTCTTCTCCACTACTGGAAGCAGAGATTGGAGGAGGAGCGCATGGTCCAGGTTATTCCTCGAAGCCTTCCACATGCGACTCTTCGGCATGAAGATAACGGCTGGGCTCTGCGGAACAGTTTGCTAAGCTGCGTCCTACTGTAGGTTGGCGTCGATGTAGTACCACATCGTTTTGCTCAGTACAAGCCTTCACAGATGTCTTTCCCATGAATAGCGATTGGCGATCATGCCAGCAGAGCGGAATTCAGTAGATCGAAGTCGACAGCCGTACCGTTGGGTCCGGTATCCTCAAGACGCCGCTCGATGTTCTTCCTGGAGAACGTCTCATTGCTGTTGCTCGGCAGGGGAACACCCATGGGAGTCGTCGGCTTCGTGATGATGGTCAGCTTTGTAGTGAGAACGTTCACTTACAGGCGGAGGCTTGTTTTTTCCAGCTGACAGAGGAGATTTGACGCCGCCGCGAAACACGTTAGTGGACTGTCTCGGACCAGGGTCACCGGAGACACTGGTATCGCCTACGTCGTATAAGCCTAGGAGCCTGTGCCTAGAAATTCATCGGTGATGCCGATGGGCCGCGGTCATCTCCGAGGTGCAACACTCCTATACATGCTGAAAGTACCTCCGAAGTACCAGGTGCTACTCTGGTCTAAGCTGAGATATCGGCCGCATAAACCTACACCCTCAATAGACCCAGGAACGCCATTTCGAAGATATCGGTAGTCGACCGGCTGCAAGATGACGAGAAAGGGAACTGTGGAGGTATGGCCATTGAATACCTGTAGACAGCGTCACTGATGGAATGTCCCAGACACGCACACTGCGATCGGTGGAGCCTGAAACAAGCGTATCGCCTTCATGCTGTAGCGCCCAAACACCGCCCTCGTGACCCTGTAGTGCCCGATATCCTGCAGGAGCGCCGGAGCTACCAGGGACAAGGACTCCAGAAACGACACGAGGCCTTCTGCAACGAAGAAACCGGCGACATCGGCTGCAGCTGTCTTGCCTTGGGGAGATCAAGTGTGAGGATAGCTCCCAGCACTATGACGCCGAACCCTGGGCCCGTGGTGCCGTCCAATTGGCAGAGCTGGGCAACCGTCGCCCGGGAGACCGGGAGACCGAGTCTGCGGTAGGCGTCGTCGCGGAACACCACGACGCCTTTGACGCCCTCTGCCAATCTTCCCACAAACAATTCCACTCCAAGTGTTGACTTCAAGGTCCTTTGTAGCCTCGTGAATAAAGACTGCGACATGGAAGGCTGCTCTCCGATAGATGCGTGTTCCGCTGTTCCAACGGTCTTGCGGGTGACATTGCGGCCGACGTTCTCCAGCTCCTCCAGGTTCGCGCTCTACCAGGCCTTGTCGATGTTGATGGGGCGGAAGTCGCTCGAGAATGGCGAGAGTGAGCCCTTCACAGTACACAGGACCCGGTCTTCGTCCAGACTTTTCCTGCCTTCATTGGCGGCGACGAGAGTCGTTACGGTCTCTACGCTCGTGTAGAATCTCGATAGCGAGCATGGCCAGTCTGTGTACTCAAAGCCACGCTGGTAGGCCAAGTCGAGATGAGAAGAATGGCGAAGGACGAAGAGCGTCCTCTCCAGCTCATGAATGCGATTTCAGGTCGCTGCACAGTGTGTCAGCCTACTCTGCCGCTGTAGGCCAGGCGGAGATGGAGAATACAAACACATGATGCCATCGTGGTCTCAGCAAGCCCTTCGACCGCGACCGCGGTGCTGCCCCATGTTGTTGCTGGGATGGACAAGCATCTTCTGGCTGGCTGTCTGTCTTCCCATGAAAAGCAATTGGCGGTCCGGTGCCTCAGGGGTGCTTTGTATAGTGTTGATACATTTCTGTGTTGGCATTGGCGGTCGTAACGTCCAAGAGTCCCCGTTCCAGTAGCGTATAGCCATCTTCCTCAAGCCTATGGCCAGCAAACTCAGCGCGGTGCAATGATCGTATCGTCTGTGACATACATAGCCGGCTCTGTCGTCCCTTCGCTCCTAGCTGCAGCCAGGTTCATCACTTCGCTCACGGGCCGTTCGTCTGAGAGCTCAGGCTCGATGTCTGGCAGACCTCTTTGAGTAAGCTCTCAGACTTACTCACCGCTCTCATTGCCCAAGAGCTCTCAGGCGTCGATGGTACTGATCGTAGCATTCACTGGCATGTTCGTAGATGATGGATATCTGAGAAACGGAGAGATAGTGGCATGAGATGATCACATGGTATGAATCTAGCTTGTGCAACTACTTGAGACTTTTGAAAGCGAGCATGGGCCCTGCAGCAGCCACTAACAGTGAAGCAAGAGCAGATTGGCAGAATCTCCATAACAAAAGCAGTGCAAGAGCAGGTGGGTGTCGAACTTGAGTGACTGAAGGAAGTCGTCGCCGCGGGAGTGTGGTACTGAGGCATCCGTGCATGAGCTGCTTGCTCGCGTGGCTGCTGCGGCGTCATTGCTCAGGCGCCAGCTGTGATCAGCTATCTCTCTTGCTTTCTCCGAAACAACGACAGCCTCTGATGGCGACAACCTGACCTCCCGACCACTCCACCATGAATCGCCTGCTCGGGATCCTCCTCGCGCTGGTCGCCAGCCTGGCGCTCGCGGCTAAATCCGAATCCAAAGGCCTGAAGATCGAGGAAACACAGTTCGACTCAATACCCACCAACCTCTTCTACTTCGACGACAGCGATGTCGTCCTGATAACCGATTCTTCCTCAAAGACGACTTACCGCTCCGACGACGCTGGAGTGCACTGGTCACCTCTGAAGGGAGTGCCGAAGGGGGATGTTTTGGAGGTGCTAAAACACCCATATGATAATCAAGTGGCTGTGGCTCTGGGTCTGAAAAAGAAGCATTGGATTACGAAAAACCAAGGCAAAAGCTGGAAGGAGTTCAGTATACCAACGCCCCCCACACTGGCCCGACCGCCCATTGCTTTTCATGGGAAGGATTCGGATCGCATGCTGGTATTGACAGCTGAGTGCCTGGCATTCGACTGCAAAGAGGCGGTTTACTATACAACAGACGGATTCGACTCTTCCCCGAAACTATTGAGGGACGATGCTCTATCCTGTCTCTGGGCCGTCAGCACAAACCAGTTCACAACTGGTGAGAAGGATTTGGATCAGGACCAAGTGCTGTGTATTGTCAAGGGCTCATTCTCACCATTCTCGTCCGATTTCCGGCTTTTGGTGAGCTCTGACTACTTCAAGACGGATGGAATCGAGCCAGAACTATCAGACGGAAGACCTGTAAGCGGCGTGATGAATCTGGCCGCTGTGAAGTCTTACATAGTCGCTGCAGCTAAGAGCGAAGGCACTACGGAGCTTGCTATGTATGTCACAGACGATTCCGTCTCGTGGCATCGAGCTGAATTCGCTGGCCACAAGCTTGAGGAGGACGCCTACACACTACTAGAGTCCACTAATTACTCTATGCAAGTGGATGTTCTGACCACGAAGCCAACTTCACCAATGGGCGTACTTCTCACCAGCAACAGTAACGGGACGTTCTTTAGAAAGAACATTGAGCA
>JAKLLW010000693.1:0-26071 GCA_022814695.1 Neocatenulostroma microsporum | reverse complement strand
AGATAACCTTCTATAGTAGTATTAGTAGGAGCGTAGTAGTAGTAGCTATAGTAGTAACTCTACCTTATAGTCCTTTACGATTAAGGCTAGCTCTCTCTAAATAGTACTATAACTAGTAATTACGCTAGTACCGGCGAGAGTATTAATTACTCTACGTTTAGTTCCGCTTATTATAAGGTATATACCGAATACCTTTATAAACTAGCTACTCTTCTAGAGTACGCGTACGTATACTACTATAAAGATTATAAAGAGGGAGCGCGACTATACTATCTTATTAAGTAAGCGGTTACCCTTCTTCTTCTTCTACTACTCGGCTTTACTATTACTGCGAGCGGCTATATTATATATTAATCGCTCGGCGCGCGTATTTATAAATAACGTACTATATAGCTTCTACTATACTAGTACTTAGTCCTAAACCGTAGTCTATACTTCTATAAGATCGAATAGTATTATAGCTTCGTCTACCTTATACTCTCTAAAGTACTCTTTACTAATAAGGCCGTTAAGTTCGCGCTATAGTATTAGTACGCTTATAGCCTTCTTAGTCTAAAGAAGTAACCGATAGCGCCTATCGTACTTTGTTATATTCTTACTACGCTTACTAATCTATATAGCGACGAAGCTCGGTATACTTATTCTAAACTCCTTAGTAAGCTTATACTAGATAATATTATACTTCTTAGATATAGTAAGGTATAAGCTAGTATTCTAAGGCCGCTTCTTAGAAGGATTCGTCTTACTCTTACTATTATAGTTATCCTTATTCTTCTAGTCTTTTATAGTAGTATTATAGAGGGCTTCGTCTACTACTTTAGTAATATCGATAATTAGAGAGCTTAGAAGAAGCGGTAGTACGCGCTCGCGCTTAGTTCTAGTAGTAATACGTATAGAGTTACGTATTTTTATCTAAGGAACGACTAACTATAATAGTTTTAGAGTAAATCTAGATAAATAGTATATTAGTAGAAAGCGCGTAATAAGAAGTAGCTACCTATAGTACTATATTTTATATATTATATTATTATCGCTAGTAATACTATATTTTAGTAAATATTACTAAAATTAGAGAGAAAGAATCGACTATATAGTTTTAGACTAGATAGCGTTATAATAGCTATAAGTATTTAATTAGCTTAGTAAAGGTATACTCTAGATTTTAGTACTCTTAGTAGTACTAAAAGCTTAAAATATAGCTATCTTACCTAATTAGTCGCTAGTATATACTCTTAAATATAGAAAGTCGTAATAACGCTAGCTAGTATAATATTAAGATAGACGTAAGGGCTAATATAAGATAGTACGGGATTTAGAGAGACAAAGTATAAACGGGAACGGTGCCCGTAGAAATTTGTATACTACTAACGTCAAAGCAAACATATAGTAGCGTTCGAAGAACGTGCGGTACTACATTATGCCTAAGGCTAGTCAAGGTAGCGGCCCGGTAGGCAGTGCGTCAGCTGGGAACAGAAATGTCGAAGTAAAGACGTGCGATCAATTCAGGTCTGTTGATGCAGATGCCCTTGAGGCTGTTCCTAAATTCTCAAGACTTGACTATTGTGACGGATGTGTTTGGCTGCTCAGAAACTGCGCCCACGATTGGCGGAAGTGATATCGTAACGTTGCGGCCCGTCTTCCGAGCAGTATCACTCACTCTTTGTACCTACAGCTCGTACATAGAATAAGTGAGTAGTGTGTTTGGCTGTACGGACCCCCGCGCGTCGCTGCAGTGCGTGCAAAGGGGAAGGCCCAAAGCGCAACACGGCCGGATGCAGAGTAGTCTAGAGCGTATGCTGTAAAGCTGTGTATGTGTAGTCATCTTCTTCTTCTTCGTAGAGGTAGATACCTTTGTAACCTGCTACCGAGGCCATCGCGTTGCTGCCAAACAACGCGATCTTCGTATTCTAACTTTTCTTACGTCCTCTCCCAAAGTCTGCCGCGTTTCAGAAACAGAAGAGAGATACGGGATCTTTGCATACTTAAGAAAAAGCGACCTCTTCCGTCCGAAAGGTGCAACGATAAGAGAGGGAGAAGAGCGCCGAGAGTACGAAGAGTTGTCTATCGCGCGCACAGACCCATATCATCTAGCATTGCTTCGGACTGGTGGGTGTAGTAAAGAGTTTGCCACCGAATCTCACAGGTTTTCTGACAAGTATTCAGGGCCTAATAATGTTGTTGGGCGACATGTCGCGGACCATGTCCGTTTAAGTCCTCGCACCCGCTTTAGAAGGATTCTGCTGCACACACATCTCCTATACCGACAGTATTTACGCTCTCGATGACTGCGTACTCGCACCAATTGTAAAAAAGCTCAGTCTTCGGCTAAACAAGGACGCTATGTGCGATAAGGAGCTTGGGGGCATGGATCCCACTGGTCTTACATTCTTGCACACTCTGTCCTTGTTAGCAGAGGTACTTGCTGCACTGAAATTCTTCATGCGAGCTCGTAGCCGTCAAGATTGGCCACTAGGGCCAGTACTACCACATCTTGGCATCGACTGCTCTCGGCATATGACGGACTCGGTTTTGTGGCACATTCTCAAGCATCAAGCGCCGCCACAACCATTCAAGACCGTGTGCTTGCATAGAAGTCTGATATACGTCTCGGAGCAGCCAGGACGGACGAAAGAGCGACTCGAAGACTGCACTACATACCGCAGGACGTAGCATCTCACCACAGTGAAGACAAGACTCAAGTGTGACTGACGCACGGGTTCTCAGGATAGACTAATCTGAACTGATGCCTAGGTATTCTGCCGGGTACACAGGAGTAAGACCGAGAAATCATCGTACTGCCTCCCTTCTCCACAGCTCCTTAGAGCATTCCCCCTCCAAGATCTGACTTCCAGCCAACAATCCCAACCCCAATCCGCCATCAAGACGGCGATCCACACGCTCACTCTCCGCCCAGATCTCATGAAACTTGATACTGGCATCACTCGTCGCCACGACCAAACACCCCTCGTCCCTCGTCCTCCTGCCATACTACGGCCTTCCCTCCGCATCAACCCTCCCATCCTGCCCGTTCCGGTGAGCCCGACCACCGCTCGGCCCTCGTGGATAGGGCACAGCATACAGCGCCCTCTCCTCCGACACCCACGGTATACCAACAACCATCCCACACCCAGGCCACGCAAACACAGCAACGCGGAACCTATGCTCCGGCTGCGCAAAGCCGAAAGTCGCCGCAATCTCCCTGCGCTTCTCACTCCACACAAGACTTGTAACTTGAGCATGACAGTCGATAGTCGCCAGCTTAGCGCCAGAAGTGGTGTGGAAGAAGTGGATGCATCTATCATTTGAGCCACCGCCGCAGGCAAGGAGAGAAGGCTGCCAAGGAGCGAAGGCGAGGGCTTTGATGGCGGCGTTCATGGAGAACGTCTGCTTCTCGGCGCCGGGACTGATGATGAGGACTTCCGGCTGACCTGCGATAGTATCTGCGCTAGCGGTGGAGGCGCTGCCTCTTCGGACATTGACCGCAGTTTGTGTGGTCGTTGAGGACCTGTGATCTCGTCAGCGTTTGTGCTCGGTCGACACACTGGTCTGCAGGGACTTACGGAGAGACCGTAGTTGCATCGCTGTCGCCTCTACTCCTATTGGTCGTCGTACCACTCGCGGTCGGCGAAGCCGGAGGCGCAGACGGTGCTGCAGGTGGCTTCTTCAAGATCTTTCTCCTTTCATACACAAACACCACATTGTCGTTCCCACCGCTCGCCCACACGCCACCATCCGGCGACCAAGCTATCCCGCAAACTTGCTGGGTGTGACAGCTCACTCTCGCCAAGAGCGTCATAGATCCGTGCCAATCCCACAAGTCACGGTTGTCTTGGTCTGGCCACTCGACAGAGTAGTAATAGACATTGCCCACCTCATCCCCCACCAGAAACTCTTCCGTGGCCACAGTGGTACGAGGCTCGATGCCGCTATCGCGGACTGACGGGCGCCAGAAAGTGTTCGGCCGGAAGCTCACGCAGGAGATCGGAGAGGGCTGCTCAGCATCGAATCTGGGATCCCGATCGTAGGGTGACCAAAGCGTGATGCGGCCGTCCGCTCGTCCGATGGCCAGGATAGCACTGCCGCCTTCCGCCGAGCTGAAGCTGATGGTAGTGACATGCGCAGCAAAAGGCGCAGTCAGCGAGTCCGGGATATTCTCGTTGCGAGGGCCTTCGGACCACAGGTACACGTGCGGTCCTAAACCGACAGCCAGGCAGTGAACAGTCGGAGAGTAAGCGAGGAGGGAGCAATAGTAGTCGTCCCTCAGCGCAGGAGCGTCGAGCACACGAAAAGGAATGATCGGGATATCCTTCTGCTTCTTTTTTTCCAGCTTAGTGGGAGATGTCGGGGTCTCAGGACACCAGCCACCATCCCGCCAAACGCGGCTTCGCATTGGACTACCGAGGCTACTGTCGCTTGTCGAAGAGCTCGGCGTTGAGGGTGAGAACATGCGTGCAGACTGGTCCATCTCCATGGCCAAAGCCAAGCGTTGTGCATGTTTGCGTTCATCTTCGCTTGTCGAAGGCTTCCTCAAGAAGTCGGCAGTGTAGTGTGGTGCAGTGGTGCCACTCGTCACCCTCCCCCCTCGACCCGTAGGGGTGCTGGCAACGCCTTCGGTGACCAGTGAGCCGCCGACAGTCCAGATGGCACCTTCACTAACGACCCGGCGCTGCTCGGCATCCGTAAGCTGGCCGACACTCGTCGGCGTCCGACCAATGGGTTGTGGAGGCAAGGAAGGCGTTCTGAGAGTAGCATACTGTTCTGCCATACGCAGAGATCGTCGCGGGGCAGGTGCAAAAGGGTCTGGATTCGTGTCTGTGCGGGTTCTAGTCGGGCTCGAGAGTATGAAGGCGTCTCTACTGGGCGTTGGGCGGATGAAGCGGTCAGGAGTCATCAGACGGCGGAGACGGGGACTGGGATTGCACTCGCGATGGCCGAAAAGTGCAGACGGGCGTCGACTCTGTGGTGTGGAAGGCCTCGATGGTGAGCTGGGAGCATCTTCACGCAAGGGACTCGGGTCCGGGGTCTAGAGTCAGTCAGCATAGGCTACCGAGACACCGCAAGCGGAGATGACAGAGATCTCCGGTATAAGTGCGTACCGATCTTGTATCCGAAGGTCCATAGAGCTGCCATCGCGTCCTCGCTTTCACCGGAGATGCCTCCGGGCTCGTCAAGGGCGTCTCGTAGCCATCCAGGCTTGAGATGTGGCTGGAGGGCGATACTGGAGCAGATGAGGGTGACGTCGGAACCGGGATCCGGATCGAGAGTCTGTCCATGACTGTGCATGGGAAAGGTGCTGCTATGGTTAGTACATCATGATGTAGCAATAACGCTCACCTGGGTGGCATGAGAGCCGTGAAAAGTGTTAAGTTGAAGTTCGATGGAAAGTATACATCGGCAGCCGCTAGAGGTGAGGGAGGATGCTTCCACTCTCTCGACGGGTTACTGCTCCCGGATACAGCTCGTCACTGCTGCATGCTGTTATGAAAGATGCTGCTGCGTGTGAATGGAGAGCAATTCCCCTATTCGAGCGGATGTGGTTGCTGATCTTGCTAGTGGCACACTGGCAGGTGAAGGTCGGAGTCTTCTGCATACGGAAAGTGCCATGTAAGTAATACTCCCGCTTCCAGCGTGCCTGCCTTAATTGTGTGCCAGAAGTATTGGCTGTGAACCACTGTGAACACGTCATCGCAAGTGTATTTGGATGTGCCAACGATCGTCCGCCGAAACCGAAGACTGCATCAAGCGCACCAGTAGCGTGAAGCAAACCGAAGACTCCAATTACAGCCTACTGACGGACTGGCGCCACAAGTGATCAGTGTTCAAGGCCGCGTGCTACATATGCACAGCCACTGCCTGAACGTCAGCACTGCAAGCCAATAGGGAAGCCATCACCTTCCACACAAGAGAGATCCCATCAGCGCCCTCCCGTCCCAGAGAACGAGCACTTGGTTGGCAAGATGGCAATCTTCCAAGTTCAACCGTTTGGGCATGGTCAGCTTGAGAGTCTGCGCGAGGAGTAGGCGGTAAGTTCACCCAACCCAACTGCGACCTCAAGGCTCACATGAACGTGACTGCCCAAAGCCAAGCCCCAGCCCAAGTCGTCTTCGACATTCCCTGCTCATCGCTAGCTCGTCTTTGTGGCGCAAATCTCGAAGCCCTAACCCTACCCTACCCCAAGCGTGAGTGTCAAATCCAAAGTGAGATGGAAGTAATATAGGGTGGTGCTATGGCCAAATGCCCGCGTGACGGGCTTCAGCAGACGAGGCGGCATAGACGATACGTACGCCCCCACCACGATTCTCGCCACCCCCGCCCCCACCCCCCACCCAATCCCCCTCCATGCCATGCACGGGCACTGCCTAAGAGTCAAAAAGACGAGAACAGAAGCCAACACCCTCTCGCTTTGGACGGAATAGAATAGGGGGTTACCATCCCATTCTCGACACGCATCGACTACACTGCCAAACTCTGCTGCAAGCACCCACGGCGCTCACTACAACGGTTCCCCCCACATCAATTTCCACCGACATCAAGTCTCCATCTCCATCTCCATCTCCATCTCCAACCGACTGGCCATCACAACTTCATCTTCCCCTCCAAATCCCTCCACCGCCCCTCCCTCAACGGATCAATCTTCCTCAACTCCCGCAGCCAGCCAGCCATCTCCTTCGTACTCACAAACCCCGTCCCGGCCTCAACGTCCAAATACCGTCTCGAGTACTCGAGTAAAGCTTGGTAGATGTACTTGCAATCCTCCGCTCCATCCAGCATCTCCTTAACACTCGTAATCTCTTGCTCCAAGTAATGCAGCCGATCGGAGTTTGAGAGTTCCGAATGCGAGGCAGCCAGAAGCGGAATAGATTGCGGGTTCCCAGGGTCGAGAGTGGACATGAGATACTGGTGGTAGAACCAGAGGCTTTGATCGTAAGGGTCCGTATACAGTGCCCGCGTAATGAGTTCGAATTCCGAGTCGAAGAACTTCCTCCTCTCCTCTCCTCCCGCATCCCTCTCCTTCAGTAGACGAGGGATAAGCTGACTCCGATAATGCCAAGCGCTGAAGTTGGAGAGGTTCGATTGTATCATCTTAGTCGTGTATGCGAACTCTTGCTCTACCATACTCATTCCCTCTCCGCCCAGCCGTTCAATGTTGCTTACGACTTCCCTACGATAGCCCCAACCGTGGAAATTGCGTGAGTCCAAGCTGAGCATCTTGCCCACGAGCCCCAGCTCTCCCTGCCATAGCTCTGAAGATGTCTTGTTTGGGAGGTATTTTGTAGCAGTAGCCAAAAGCCAAGAGCGGTGATTCCATATCCAGTAGCATTTGGGGTATTGTTTCAGTAAGGGGATGAGGAAGGCGAGGTCTTCTCGTAGCAAAAAGCTGATTTCATGTTGTTGCGTGCTTAGCCCGGCGGCCTCTGCTGCCACGACGTCTGTTTCGTCAGGCGATTGAGGCGAGGTAAGGGCATTGGCGATGACATCTTGGAGGATGAGACGGCGATAGTTCCAGATGGTGTAGTACTCTGGGTTCTGGGCGAGGAGGGAGGAGGTGGATTGGAAGGTCGGGTTTGAGAAATCTTTGGCTTTGACCTTCGAGCTGTCAACACAGGATGCAATCCTTAGGCTATGCTATGTTGTCGCGGGCAGTGTGGTGGCGTACTTTGTCTACAACATCCTTCTCGAGAGCCTTGTAGGCGTCAATTTGTTTGCGTTCCTTCTCCTTTGCTGCCTCGCTCTTGTCGAGTGCGGCGCCCGAGACGCGGGGGATGCCGTGCTAGCAGAAACGTCAGCGACCTCAGAGGTTCTTCGTCATCATCTTCCACCAGTATTCCATCATGACTTACGCTTGCCATGCTCTGAACAGTCAGTCAGTACCGAAGGTTCACGCGGAGAAGGGAGTGCAAAGAGTGAAACGTGACAAGCAAACGACTTCGAGGTTGGGGTTTGAGGCAGCAACATTCTCTCTCATCCATCACTTCCATCACATGTCCGTCTCAAACTCTTCGGTCGCTATAACAGCTCTCGTGGTGCCGTTACTGCAGATGAAGTCAGGAGACTAGGACAATTCGTCGCCTTTTCAGTGCAGACTGCACACAAGATTCTATCAAACCTTATGAGCGAACACCAAATGTGCGCCTCTCCAAACTTCAACACGCCGGACGATATATATATATTCAGCGCTGCAAATGTATAGAGACAAGCCCACGAAAGTCTCCGGAGCATGCGGAGCCCTATACGACAACCAAAGTCAAGGAAGTTACGACCGGTATAGCAAACAAGCTCTCGAGCAAGGCGGCAGCTTGCCGACTATGCCACCATGAATGCCGCTCGTCTGCTGAAGCTCGTCACGCAGACAACACTTCCTTTCTTCCTCTTCACCACAAAACAGGAGACTCACGCTCAACACATGCGCCGCAAAGACGAGGCGGAGAAGCGCAGAAGAATGGCAAGAGAGAAATCTGGGAACTTGGGCCTTGAAACAGCAATACAAATGTGAGCCTTTCATGGCAGCACATATTTGATTCCAATCGACCACCTGCAAGCTTAGCCCATTCCAAGCGGATATCGACAGGCGGCACGAGCTTGTCAAGCAGCGTGTAGCGTGGTGGGTAAGGTGTGAAGCCCTCCGAATCCCAGGACTCCAGGAGCAGCCTCATGAGCCACGACGACGGTTGCTGGAAAGCGACGTGCAGCGTGGTGGTTACCTCATTGAGAAGTAAACAGACAACCTCATTTTGGCAGTCGGCATTGAAGGCGTTGAAAGCTGCTATACACTCCCGGTCCCCGGTCCCTAGACGGACCCAAACTCCTCCTTAAATGCGCTAGTCGCCATCTCTCACTCCACAGCCGTGGAGCTACGCAGCGGTCCACTCCTCCCGTGAATGCGCGAAGACTCTCACCCTCCTCGGCGGCGACACCACCGACAAAATTGCTATCACGCTGACGCAAGCTTCAGTCTGTACTATCTCTGGATCACAAACCCATCCTGTGAGTTGAGACAGCCGGCGAGCCGCACCCCCCGGTCCTCAGACATCGGCTCGGAAGACCACGATCTATACTACCGCGATCGCCTTCTTCCGATGCTGCTCCTCCCCGCAGGAGCCGCTGCACGCTCGGGGGATTGGGTAGGGGGTGGGGGCGGGGGAGGCGTAGTGGGCGTACGTATCGTATAATCGAGGTAAGGTGGAGCGGAGAGCTGAGGAATCTCTGGTCAGCCAGCTAACATGCGCAATAGCGGCTTCGGCGCCCTACAAGTCCAGCAACCGCCCGCTCTCCATCGCTCGAAGGCATCTAGCAGCCTCTCGACTACGGATGCGGGAGATCGAGCCAGATACGCCCTGCCGGGATGGCTCCGGCACTTCGCCGTAGCCTGTTGGCAAGCCGGAAGAGTTGGGAGACATGCAAAGAAGCTGCACGGCAGTGTTAGATGTATCCTAGCAGAAGGAAGAGGAAGAAAGCAAGCAAAACAGTTCAATGTCATCTCCGGATTCTCCGCCTGCCTCAATTAAGCACCCTGCAATTGCATGAGCAACTGTACCTTATGCGCGCTGCGCGCAACGGAAGTGCAATGCCGTATAGCCTACGATGAACCTCAAGAAGAAGAAAGAAGGAGAGAAGTTACAAGCTTCCAGAGCATCTGGTCATCTCCATGTACATACACCGAACGAGCCGTCCAGATACCCTCGCCATCATCACCAAGCAGACTACAACGATTACTAAGAAGCTACAAAGGTCGCTCAAAGATCGAGGAATGAGTTGTGATTGTGTGCCCGTCGGGGGCAGGAGCTGAAGCTGCAATCTCCACTTTGCAAGATGTGCTGGTGGGGGATTAGGTGGCGTGGTGGGCGTACGTATCGTCTAGTAGAGGTAGGGTGGAGCGGAGAAGGGTAGGGGAGCGGAGACAACTTCCAAGCTCGAGATCCTCTCGCAAGCCCCGGCGCCATGTATACGACTTCGTCGGCTTCCCGAACCATGCGCATCAGCACCAAGCGCTCGGCAATGCAGCGGACGCCTCCGTCCGACCCAGCCGGGACCGCAAGCAGAAGATTACGGAACAGAATGCGCAGAGTAAACGTAAGGAGCCACACAGCCCGAAAACCACCGACTCATAATGACCGAGCGCTCCACCCCGAAGATCGCGCACAAGCCCTCTCAAACCTGCATGCTCGGCCTGCAAATGCTGAACGAGGAGGACCTGAAGCCAGAAGAACGAAAGTCTACCATGTCCCCTACATCAGCCATGCTTCGTACGTGAGATGCTAACAGGATCGCGCTGGCCGCCGCAGAGCACTCGACCGCAAAACGAACGAAACACTCCAACCCCTCCGCCCCACTAAGCGTCGCCGCGCCTGCGTCGACCTCGAATGAGGAAGTTGGCATTGGCGGGAAGCGGCAATGGTTGCACAGACTGCTGCGCCTCTTTATTTTTGGTGCGACTGCAGACCCTGCAGTACACTCATATCCAGATGGATGACGAAGCTCAAAGGCCGTGCTACGACTGCGAAGACGGCGATTAATCTGGACTGGAACAACCGATTTATCGGATCCTGTTCCCTCATCAACAGACCATGGTCTACCAAGCCTGGGATTCGGCGTGCTATGAGCTTCAGGAGCGGTGAGGTTTGGTTGTTGCGAGGTTGGAGCTTGCTGCCAGACATATCTACACGCTTTCGGCTCGCCAAGCAGCAAGACCCGAGACAGCTCGTCACAACACCTGAGTCTGCATCCCAAATGCCAGCGACCGCAATTGGCGAAGGCTCGCTATGCGCTATGCGAGCGGGGAAAGAGGAAAGGGGAAAGAGAACCATCCTCTGAAATCGGCGTGGATTGGAGCCCTAACGTGGATGCTGGTATTCCCAAAGCACACCTAAGAGGTAAGCATGCTGATGGGTAGAAGGCTTGGTAGACGCTTGCGGAGACACCCTCGAGCCCATTTGAGACATACGCAGCAGCTCATACAGCTCAACATTCAACCAACCGCGGTTGCGGCTTTCAGATGGTTGATGGGTGCGTAATATGCTTTCGAAGAGCTGGCTGATTCAGGTTGAGCTTTCAAAAACATCAAAGTTCGTTGGTTGCGTAGAGTTGGTCGACTGTTGGAATGGCTACAATGGCTGACTTTTATACCAGTTGCATTTAGGATTAGGTGCCCGGTCAGTCGCTTAGTCACCACACTTACACTTACCGAACTGGCGGTTATACCGCCAGAATGGTACTGCCTTAATTGATTTCGTAGCTTACTCGAACCGTATTGGGCCATACCATTGACATCACTACCGAACCAAGCCGTATGTCTCGTGGTCACACTTCTCAAGCGGCATGCTTGCCCTCATACAGCATATACCTTCCCGTGTTACTAGCTCATCGCTTCACTCTTCGCCCCAAGATCGCCACATATTCGCAAGAAGCAAGAAGCGTACCGCAAGCAAGTCAGGACCGCAACCACAAGGCCTCTCATACCCAGCCTCCTATTCTGACTCGAGTCGCAGATCGAACTAGTAGGTCGTTTCATTCGCTGATCTTGTTGACGACATGCTAACGCGCCTTCACGGGGTCAGAAACTCGACAGAATCTTCTTCACCTGCTCGTGTCCGGATCCAAGATGGGAGTCGTAATCTCTTTCATCGCTTCGTTGCCTTATTTGATCGGATACCTATACTACAGCTGCCTGGCAGTCGGATATGGCGGACTGGCAGGCGCAGCGGCAGCCGCGGGTCTGAAACGTGATGGGGGTATCGGTTATGACAATTGGAGTATCGGTTATGACAGGGTCTTGCGTCTAGAGCCACGCATTGTTTTCCAACATCGTATGCCAGAGTACGGAAAAGAGATGGACGGCCACGCCTTCGATCTTTTGTGGTGGGAACCAAGTTCAGGCGAAGCATACGGGTGCTGGCGCGACAATCCTTCAATGTGCGGCGATCTGCACGATCTCTTCCTCTATTGTATAGATTGGAGTGACACGAACGTCCCGGAGAACATCCCGAAACTGCCCTTCGTCGCTGAAGGGGCGTATACGCCGCATGGCACAGGGTCAATCATGACGCCAAAGGGAAATGGGCCGGTCGCTGTGTAAGTTGCCTCCGTTCTTCGTAATAGAGAGCCTGGGAGACAATAGCTTACTAGCTCATAGGCAATGGGCCGCGCCGATCGCCGGAGACTGCAAGTACTGGGATCAGGGCTGGAAATGGAATCAGACGACGGACGACGTGATCAGTGTGGAGAAAACTTACAGCGCCGCAGCTACTGACAACTGGAGACCGCCGAAGAAGGCGATTCCGGATCTACTCAACGACACTGGCCTCTTGTTCCCGAACACCGAGCCATCGACATCCGAGCAAAACGAGTACGCCTATGTCAACGGACCAGATCAGCAGGTTGATAAGCGAGAGGAGCAGCGGGCCTCAGCCTTGCTCAAGCATTTCTCATCTATGCCACGGAAGAGATCGGCTCCTGCGCTCGAAGCCTATACCGCCGACGGCATTGCATTGTTAGTCGACCACCTCAAATCTAGCAGAGCTGGGGAGACTCACGATGTTCTCAAACTTACAATTCGCTCGATACTGGAGGCAACCGATGCGCAGAACACTTTGTTTGGCCGGATCACCAGAAGAGCTCACACTGCGGGTGCAGCAGCTTTTACTATGGACGACCTCGCCAGTGCTCTCATGGAGGCTAGCCACGAGGAAGACAAGTCGAAGACGGAAGCTTTCATCACAAGTGCGCTCATTGACACCGTTGTCGAACGGGTGAGGAACGGGGAAGCGACGGGTCACGACGGGGACATGATGGCTTTAGCCTTCGCAAAGCTCTTTCCAGACGGTCCACAGGAGTTTTTTGACGCAAAGCGAGCGCAGCAGGAAGCTTTGGCAAGCTGAACAAAGGATCGTACCGCTTAGGGCGAGACTCCAGAGACAATGCAGTTCTGGCTCGACTGGTGCTGCGGTGGGAGGACTGGTGATACGAGCTGGAAGGGAGATTTAACACCGGTCTGAAAACAAAGCTGTTTCCTGTTGCGCAGTGGGCATTCTGCTACTTTACGGCTCGTTCAGTCAGATGTCGGTGGTTTTGTTGGAGCAGCGAGGGCTCAACGTCCATGTACTCTTTTCTCCGAATTCAAGACTTACAGAACTGCAGGCGTAGAGTTCGTAGTGACCATGTCGAATAGCCCTCCCGACACGACTGCACGACATGCCTCAGTCGGCTGACCAGAGCATCGTCAGTGCTTGAGAGAAACGCCTACAAGTTGGAGAGGACCGTGACCGCACACAATGCTGGAGGCAATGAGGTTCGTACACCGCCAAATACCAAGTCCCAATGCCGCATCAGATCGGCGATTCTATCTGGGAAACCACACTTGCCAGAACGAGAAGCACAGGGTGTCCTCCGTGTGGTCTACACATGCGGCATCGCAAATGTCATAAGACAAGCTATATCGTCAGTTTCTCCCGGTCTTGATGCTCACTGGACACTGTATGTCTCCTCATCCGCTATGCTGAGTTCGACGACGATGTCCCACAGTCAGCAGCTCACGCGCCCGCCTGGCTTCTCAGGGTCGTATCACGATGCCATTGTCATCATGGCGACAAATATGGTACCGTTGGTGTGGTAAAGTATGGTGACTAAGCAGAAGTGACCATATCAAAAGCTCCTGCCGTACCGACCGGATGTTCATCGACTCAATGTGGCAATCCAACCCTGTCCCAACGGATACCACGAACATCACGCGGGATCTCTCTCGCTCAACCGACGCAGCCTATATGTCACAAGTTGGCTGCTGAGAAGGTTCCATTGTAGACTCCGATATCGAAATCGCTTGATCTCTATATCCTTACAGGAATCCTACCGCAGTCATGCATATAGTAAGTGTAATAATGTTTTCGTCTGAGACGCCGGCTAACCCTTCGACCAGGCACTGTCAACTGTTTGCGCGTTGCTCATTGCTGGTGCGACCGCATACACTGATTATACACCTCCCGGAGTCTACGGCGCGCCTGTAACAACCCCTCAAAGCCCTGCGCGCACCGACCCTCCACCACCCTGGGTGACCGCCGGCTCGAACCCCGAAAACAATGACGACTGCGACATAACCGTAATGATCGGCGTGGTCCCCAACGACCTAGCGACGCAAACGAATGATGCGAACCCTCACCCTAAGTACGTGTACTGGCGACCGTTCGTGACATTCGCTAACACTTCATCCCTTCTAGCGGCCCGCCCAAATTTGTCTGCGATGGCGGGCCCTACACCCGTGAGATCAATCACCATGACGTTTGGGGCCCCAGCAAAGATATAACAAATCCCCTGGCGACGGAATGTGTATCCAACATGTGGATGGCGATGCAGACGGCGAGGCCACACTGTGCGAACTATAACATGGTGGTTGCAACGGCGAGTTATCGCTGCGGGTCCTGGCAGGGTCGGGCACGTCAACAGATGAACGGCGAGTGCGAGGACTACAAAGATTGGTGGGAAACGGACAATGGACCCGTTTCGCAGCAAAATTTCGATGAGGCTCCTTTCCATGGAGAGCCTACTAATGGGTTCCCTATGTCTTTTACGACGGTATACGCCCCCGATGTTGGGGTCACGACAGTAGACGCCCCTGATGCTGAGGTCACGACTGTATATGTCGAGTAGCTAGGACTAGAGTTGCAGGAAGTGGTCGTCGAGCCGATGTTCTCCCAAAACATGAGTTTCTTCAAAGCGTTTGCCGATCGCGATCGTTGCGTGCAGGTTCCTCATCCAAGGCCAGAAGCTCGATATGTAGTTCCATTATTCTATAGTCCGAAAGTACGTCCTCTCAGTGCTGCCTGAATACACTCATTGCCAGTGTTATCTGGTGGACTGCCGCCACCAGCGTCTAAGGCTCACAGGATCTACACTGAATTCCAGCATCCAAGCCACACCCCACGCCATCTTCAGATGATACTTCTCTTTCCTCGCTTGCGCAGCGACCTTTCGGCGTGTCGCAGGTATCTGGGACTACCCGGGGGACGCCAGCAGTAATAGAAAGGCAGGTCCTGGGTCCGGGAGGTATCGAGGAGCAAGAGACATCAGGCGTCCCGCGGATCTCAAGTTCGAACAGAGCATTCCCTTGCCGTCATTGCCGTGCTTCTACCGATGATTAAAGGTTTACAGCTCAGATTGATCTTGCTCTTCAGCCTACTGCAACACACAAAGCACACATTGCCGGCAGCACCGCCGGCTGTCATCACTTCTGCACTTCTCTCCGCCTTCAGCGGTGATGATATCGATGGTATGGCTTCAAGCGCTCGGATTCCTCTAAGTGTTGCGGACTCCTGCTGCGCGGTAGTGATAAAATAGAATATACACTCACAAACTTACTTGACGTCGCCGACAACCGGTGTTATTTTCCCTTCCTTCTCCGCCCGCTCAAGCGCACCTGGCTCATCGATGTCTACACCCGCCTCCTCGGCCATGATCTGCCTAATTGGCCCAGTAAACCACTTCCTAGCACTGATAAACCATGTCCCAAACGTCCAGGCAGCCACTATCCCAACCGCTACAGGCGTATAGTTCAGCGTTTGACTTGTCACAGGATTGACATTCGGCAGACAGAAGATAATGACGATGAAACCGATCCATAGGCATGCGATCAGTGCGACCGGGCGAGAGAAGGCTCCTAGATTGAACGGCCCCTTCTTGAAGTGCGAGGGCCAGATAAGGCCGATGAGGATGGGCATACCGTAGGAGAGGTAGAGGCCTATGGTAGCGATGGAGGTTGCGGCGGAGAAGGCTACGGAGGAGCCTAGGGATGGGAGACCGAGGATGAAGGCTAAGGTTGCCGCGAGCCAGATGGTGCGGACGGGAGATTTGAAACGTTTGTCGACCATGTGGAAGAAGTGGGGAATGCCGCGGTCGCGACCTGCTGGCTGTCAGTTGATGAATCAGATGGCTAGGTGGCGCGGGGGCGGCACTTACTGAAAGCAAACATCATGCGCGAGTTGCTCGTCAGACTGAAGAGCCCACAGTGCCAGACGCAGATGATGACTAGGGTGAACAGTACGATTGCTCCGTCTTCTCCAAAGACGTCGATAAGGATCTGGAGGACAGGCTGCCCAACGTCGCTGTCGACTGTCTTATCGAAGTCTTGGACCGAGAACAGTAGACAGAGAAGCAAGAAGAAGCCGAAAAGGGCCGAGCAGATTATAGACGTGAGCACGCCAATAGGAGCGCTCCAGCTTGCCTTCCTCGTCTCCTCGCTGAGATGAGCTGAGGCGTCGAAACCGGTTATGGTATACTGTGACATGAGAATACCAATACAGGCAACGTACTCCGGCGAAGCTCTGCACATAACGGTTAGCAAGGGCGTCTCGATACCAATCTGGAGAATCTGCCAACCTCATAGACCAGCCAGGATCGCCCGTGCCATCATAGAATTTCGCGAACACGAAGCTCGCAGGCTGATGCGTGGGCGCCTTGGCAACCACCGCAATGGCGAAGGCGCCAACGCCTAAGCTGTGCAGTATGATCGAAGAGTTGTTCAAGTACCGCAGGATATGAACACCAAAGGTATTCACCAGCCCATGACTGATCAGCAGTGCAGCATAGATGCCAATGATCTTTCCCGGAGTAGCGTCAAAGCCTCCCTTGACCTCCGCAAGCGTAGCGATCAGGTTGGCACAGCCGAAAGTGATGCCCGTGGTGACGGCAAATTGGCCCACGAAGTTGAACCAGCCTGTTGTCCAGCTGAAGAAAGCTGCGTACTTCTCGTTCGGCGAGAGCATGGCAGCCCAGAAATAAGGTCCGCCTGAGGTAGGGTGCGCGCTCGTGATCTCTGCCATTCCTAGTCCGACGAAGAGGGTAAAGAAGGATACGACGATCCAACCGACGGTCATCGTAGCTGGGCCGCCTGTTGTTAGGCCATATTCGAATAGCGTTGTGACGCCCGTTATCACGCTGATGATAGAGAAAGAGACTCCAAAGTTATGGATCAGACTCCAGTCGCGGTTGAGCTCCTGCTTGTACCCAGCATCTGCCAGAGTCTCCTCGTCCTTGCTCTCGGGCTGAGCATTGACGCTGGGTCGCCGGAAGGACTTCATATTGCGGTTCCGTCTGCTTCTTGTAGTGCTAAAAGGCTGCAGTGCAAATAGCAAGATGTGAACATGCTGCGGGAAGCTCACCTACTTACCAGCACCCAGTATCCCTCCACGTTCCTACAGATAAGCTTAACTGCTCTCTCGCTTATACTTACGAGAAGCAGACAGATACAGATGAGATGGTATAACGAAAGCATGGGTGCTGATTGGAGGCGCAGCGGGCTAATGATAAGGCAGGATGCCACTGCATTTCTCGGGAGTCTGGCCACCAGCAAGGGTCTTCCAAGTGGCATGCCTGAGTCTCCATCATGTCGATACTGTCGCAAACCATCTGAGGGTCCGGCAGCGCAGACCGATGAAGTAGCGGTGGGAGGGAGATGGGTGGAAGAGAAAGCGAGAGAGGAGCGGCTCGAGAGTCCTAACCTCGGCTTACATAATCCGCAAGCGCTTCCAGAATAGGTACTACTCCGTTTCCTGGACAACACAAACTCAGAGAAGGGCAGGCACCAGTACACGACTGCCCGTGTGAGTCACATCTACCTTTCTCTCCGAGTCAAAACCACGAAGACTCGTCATACAGCCGACTCAGGCGCGCTTAAAGATCCGCTTACCCTCAAGGATAACAACTCCAGCCAACGAGTAACAACGACCATCTGAACTACTTGAACTTCTTGTCTTGATGAACTTTTGGTCTTGGTAAACGTTATCCACTTCGAGCCACGACCACAGCGAGGCCGAAAGGATGGATCCACCGATACGAACCCGCATCCTCATAATCTCAGACACCCACTGCGCAGCCCTGAAACATCGGAAAGCTAGAGATGGGTTCCCATACCCACCCTTTGAGGCTCCCTTGCCTTCGGCAGATCTTCTTATCCACTGTGGCGACCTGACGTACACAGGTGAGATGGAAGAGTACCATCAAACCCTGGACATGCTCGCCGAGATCGACGCACCCGTCAAGATAGTCATCGCAGGGAATCACGACTTGTCTCTGGATCGAGACTTTGTTCTCGGCCATCTACAGGGCAGTGGGACTAAGCAAGGAAAGCTCACAGCGGAGCAAGCTGAGAGCCGGGTGGCAGCCGCCAGGCAGCTATGGACTGCTGAAGACGGCAGGGCGAAGAAGGAGGGTGTCACGTTTCTGGATGAAGGCCTTCATACGGTGAACTTGCGGAATGGGGCAGCTGTCAACATCTATGCAAGCCCTTACACCCCGGAGTTTCAGGATTGGGGCTTCCCGTACAAACGGGAGGAAGACAGGTTCAATACGCCGGAAACGAGCCTCAGTGATGCGAAGAACATCGTTTCCTGCCCCGCTCCATCGTTTGAAAGTGCAGATCCGCCAGTCGACATCCTGATCACTCATGGTCCGCCATACGGTATCCTGGACCAGACTAGTAGAGGAGATTATGTTGGGTGTCCGCATCTCCTGCGGGCCGTCATGCGTGCGAGGCCACTGGTGCACTGCTTCGGGCACATACACGAGGGTTGGGGTTCCGAGATTGTGAGGTGGGCGAAGAACGCGGATGAAGTGACCGTGAAGCAGACGAGTATGAGGGAGTGGATGGAGGGATCATGGTGCGACGGTGTGTCGAAGAGTACGGAGGTGGACGTGGACGCGAGAGCGGCAAAGCAGGATCATGCTGCGGTTCTAGATCTTACCCAAGGCAAGATACGGGGACGAGATACTGCGTTCATCAACGCAGCGATCATGAACGTGAGCTACGAGCCCGCGAATGCTCCGTGGTTGATTGAGGTTGAATTGCCACGAATTGAGAGTAGGAGAGGTGGAGTTTGAGGATGGTGAAGTTTGAGGATACGCCTGGGAAGACGAGAAGAGGAGACTGCACCGCTTCCGTTCACGGGACCATCCACGACAACAGCAGCTATTGCCACATCGACCTCGAGAGGCCTATATCTTAGCGTTCGGCGTCACCTACCCCTCGTCCCTCGCATCAAACGCTAGCGCAGTGGCAGCTCTTGGGCGAAGGGGTCCAGACTGGCTACCACTCAGCAAGACTACGTATCGTTGCCGCATACGCCGGAGCACGCCATTTGTATTTGGTGCCACGTGGACTGCCGCTCCTGTTTCCGATGCCAGCCGGGATCGCTCGAACACTTCGACATTATGGCCCTGTTAATAGGGAAATAGCAGCCGTAAGACCTCCTTTGCCTGCCTGGGGAGAGTATTGACTACGCGTCTAGAGTAGACTTTGGCAAGGGCAGCCTGATGATACATAGCAGCTGATGATATGGCACGCTCGCAGTACATACTTGCATACCTGAGATAGCGAAGTCAACGAGGCAAAAGTGATACCAAGCTCGTCCGCGCAATGCACCAAGCAATCCAGCGATTTGGTGTCTTGGCTCCAGTATGCCGGTTCCCGGTCTCACTGTGGGACGGAAGTGATCGAATCTGTTTGTGTTTCAGGTACTGTGTACAACGTTCAAGCAATAGTCGTGTTCAGAGCAGACATTGTGAATATCATGATCCTCCAGAGAATACAATGTGCATGTATACGTGAAAGAGCTGGAAGCGCTGGGTGAGATCCCAGAATAGAGCTCAGCGGAAGAGACCGATCAGGCGGACCGTAGCCGCTTGGCGGCGTTGCGATGCTGGGAGGGGGCGAGGCTGAGCATCGCCATCGAGTCCTCGTACTGTACATCTCACGCTTCAACATCTACTCTCGCTTTCTGTTGTACTGTTTGCTATTCGCGAAATCACGGTCGCTTTGAATCAGCATCTCACGACTTCTTGGAGAGCAAACACCACGATTGCATGAGCTCGCGATCTCCGCCACCACAGCCAACCTCTCCGTAGGCGCCACCATGCGCGGACTACCATTCCAACTGCTATCGCTCGCTTTGGCCGTCTTATCACCAGTTCAGGCAAGCTCTAGCATACGAAACCCCATAGGATCGCTGTCGAAGGTACAGAATGCGACGATTGAGACGCATAACCACCGATTGACGGCGCTGTCTGAGTTTGATCTCACCTTCAATCTACAGAGTGATTTGCACGTCCGGTTACGACTAGAACCAAATCACGATATTCTCGCGCAAGATGCGAGTATAACATACTTAGCGCCAGATGGCACGATATCGAGGAAAGAGGACGTGGATCGGTTACAGCATAAGGTGTACAAGGGCACGGCATGGATACAAAGACCGAGCGTAGGGCAGGACACATTCGAACAAGTCGGATGGGCAAGAGTGAGCGTCAATAGAGATGGGAAGGACCCACACTTTGAGGGAGCGTTTGCGATAGAGCACGATAATCACCATATTCAGAGCTCGGAGAACTATGCGCGGACGAGGCATACGCGGGATCCGGAGATTGAGGTGGCAAAGAATGGACAGGAGTACATGGTAGTTTGGAGGGACTCGGACATTCTGCCTACTTCCCAGCTGCAGCACCAGGACCTGAGGCGCAGCCTGGACATGGATGTTCCATCCTGCCAGGCCGATGGCTTGAGCTTCAACTTGCAGCCGGATCACCCGGTATATCTCGGCATGTCCAAACGGGACTCGCAATCTTTCGGCGCCATGGACTTCTCGCATCTCTTCGGCAAGCGCCAGATAGACGGCACAACTGGTGGCAACAGCGCTGGCGTCAATCTCGTCTCAACCATTGGCAGCACCACCGGCTGTCCTACCACTCGCAAAGTCGCGCTCGTGGGTGTGGCGACTGACTGCACCTACACTGGCTCGTTCAACTCGACCGAGAGCGTACGGCAGAACATCATCTCGCAGATGAACACCGCTTCTGCTCTCTACGAGAGCACCTTTCAGATCTCCCTTGGCCTTCAGAACCTGACAGTATCGGATGCTTCTTGTCCAGGCACTCCAGCGCAAGCGACTGAGTGGAACCAGGCATGCAGCGATAGCGTTGACATCCAGGATCGTCTTAACTACTTCTCGGCATGGCGCGGCACCCAGCAAGATGACAACAGCCACTGGACTCTACTAAGTACCTGCAACACCGGCTCTGCTGTTGGCCTCGCATGGCTTGGCCAGGCCTGTGTGCAGACGGCCATTACGGCCAACACCAGCACGACCGGCAATGGCGCAAGCTCGGGCAGTGGCGAGGAGACCGTGTCTGGCGCCAACGTCGTGATCCGAACCCAAGGTGCAAGCGAATGGCAAGTCATTGCGCACGAGACAGGCCACACCTTCGGCGCAGTGCACGACTGCACATCTCAGACTTGCGCCAACGCGAATACTGTCAACGCACAGCAATGCTGTCCTCTCAGCGCCAACACCTGTGATGCGGGTGAGCGGTATATCATGAACCCCGAAACCGCACAGGGTATTACAAACTTCAGTCCTTGCTCCATTGGCAATATTTGCAGTGCCATGGGACGCAATTCTGTGAAGACTAGCTGTTTCACGGATAACAAGCAAGTCCAGACCATCAGCGGCCAGCAGTGCGGGAACGGTATTGTGGAGCCCGGCGAAGAATGCGACTGCGGTGGGGCGGAAGGTTGCGGTGATGACAGTTGCTGTGAGCCTACCACCTGCAAGTTCAAGAGCGGCGCTGTCTGCGACGATAGCAACGAGGGCTGCTGCAAAGGCTGTCAGTTTGCGAGCAATGGCACGGTCTGTCGGGCGAGTACCGGCCAATGCGATCCAGCGGAGGTGTGCTCAGGCACTTCTGCCACTTGCCCAGCAGATACTACGGCTCCGGATGGCCAATCTTGTGGTGATCATGGATTACAGTGTACTTCCGGCCAATGCACGAGCAGAGACGCGCAGTGCAAGACAGTCATGGGCAGCTACACCCAAGGCAACGACACCTATGCATGCGATTCGCAAGGTTGTACCATCAGCTGCGGGAGTCCGGAGTTCGGGCCCGGTGTTTGCTATGGTCTCCAACAGAACTTCTTGGACGGCACGACTTGTGGTGGTGGGGGACATTGTTTGAACGTAAGTCACTCCGTCCAACCCTCTCCTCTTCATCGCACTAGAGAGCTTTCACTGACAATATCACGACAGGGCCAATGCAAAGGCAGCACAGTAGGCGGTCAAGTCAAATCCTGGATCGACGACCATAAAGCCCTCGTCATCGGCATCTGCTCCGCCATCGGCGCCTTGCTCCTCTTCTCCGTTCTTGGCTGCCTGACGCGGTGTTGTCGCCGCCGTCGTCACGAACGCAAACAAGCGCCCTCCCCTGCTCCCATGCCTCCACCAGGCGGCTGGCAGGGCTGGCAAAATGACCCTTACCGTGGGAGAGGCCAGCCACAAATGGCTCAAAGCTACTACCCTCAGAACCCACATGCGCAAAGCGCGGGCTGGTTCGATCAAGGCGGGAATCAAGGGTATGCTCCGCCGGTACCGCCACCGGCTTATGGGCCTAGGGGTGTGAGTGTACGGTATGCTTAGACTTAGCATTTGAGTTGGACATATAGGCTGGCATGGCGCATCTGGATAGCGTAGCAGCGAATGATATAGACTTATTGATGACAGCATTGGGAGGAGTTTCATTTGTGCTTGGCGATGTACAGCCTCGAGCTGCCCAGGATTGGGATGTGGTCTGGATATCACTGTAGATAGGCGACTTGCGTATGCGCATGTGTAAACGTTTCAGTCACTGTGTTACATACCAGGAAAATGGCAAGAAGCATGCGAACGCTCGAACCCACACCCTGAGGTTAGAATGAAGGGCAAAAGGTGAGCAAATCGGCGGACGACACCGGCGGTGGCATTGTGGGATGTTATGCGAGGGTAACCACCAAATCCTCAACAATCTATGCCTTTGATTCTCGGCAGAAGTTCGGCAGAAAGGGTAAGTGAATGCTCTGTCTGAACCAGATATCCCTGTAGATAGGTCCATTGCATGAGTTGCGTACGAGAGCTCTTCACATAATCAAGTCGCAGTCGGTTGGAGTACACGTACAAACCCATTAGGAGGTACGTCAGACAAAGAGGCCGCCGGCGTCCTGTTGGACGGGGATAACAAAGCATGTTCGAGGTCTCGCAAACATCTCAATACCTCAGTGTACTTTGGGACGTACCGCTTCGCAGAAGCTTGGAGCGAGAAGGCAAGCTGATAGTCGCTCAACTTGTACTGTGTCGTGTTGTTTACGACAGCGGACATGCTCGCAGACATTTGATCCTCCAGCGTTACCCTGTGCGTTGTGTAGGCTAATGTTCATATTCAGATTTGGTATTTGTAGACTGACATGTTCGGCGAAAGCTCGGAAGAAGCATGCGATCGCTATCGTCCGGAACAGCCTATCATGTAGACAGAGTCTGGTTCCACATACTCTGCACAGTCACGGTGTCCACCCAAGCGCCGTTCGAGCTGTCCGTCTTCACTGTGTACCCGACTTCTCTCGTCTGGTTCGGCGCCAGCCAGAAAGCATTGCTGTCGAAGTTGAGCACGGTCCCAGGGTAATCGTAGTCGAGCCAGACCCAGGCGGCTACACCTGTCGTGGCGGATACGGTAAAGTTCTTGGTGCTGTTCGAGTAGCTCAGCTGCAGACCCGGGTCCACGAGCTCAGCATCTTGGAGCGCGGTAGGGTGGAACCAGTTCTCGTGGCGGAAAGTGCGGGTTGTGTTATCGTTCGGCAGTGAGCCGGTTGCGGTGACGTCCATCTTCATGACTGCGTTCGTGCCCGCCGCCATGCCTGTGGCGAGAGTCTGGAGGACTTTGGTGGAATTGATGGCACCAACGGTGAAGTCGACGGAGGAGCTGGTGTTGACGTTGAGCTCGTTGCCGGACCAGTCGTACCACGTGAAGGTCGCTGTGCCGCTTGCTGGGGTCCAGAGGTCGGAGGTGACCCATACACTTAGGTTGCCTACAACAACAGTGGTTAGCTATGTGCAACTCGACGGCGTCTTCGATGGAGTGGAGTACTTACCTGTTGTGATATTCCAGTAAGGAGCGATGATTACGTCTAGAGCGGAGTCAGCACATCATCTTGGAGGATTGGCAACACCGCCTGCGGTTAGAACTCACGCTCGTAGATGTCCTTCGCCGCATAGTGCAGCACCTTCCAGCGTCCATCATACTCAATACCAGCCCACGTAGGCGCGACCCAGATGTCCTCCAACTGCCAGTACAGAGAACCCAGTTGTCGATTCGGCAAACCAGATCCGCGACGGTAGAACTCGATCTCGGAGACATACAGGTCCGCCTGAAAGATCTGCGTCGCATGACACCAAGCAGAGAAGTTAGCTTGGCTGTCCGTCTTGTTCGGAATGGGGTACCACAGCTCGACAGCCTCCGTCATCTGCGCTTGACCCATGTCAGGATTGGTGGTATTGCTGTCACTGAGGCCGCCCTGTGGGTTGTGGTGGTCTCGCAGCACCACAGTAGTGCTATTGAAGTGCAGATCTGCTTCCGAGATCTGTGTGCGCCAGCTCTGGATGGAGGGCATGGAGTGGTAACCGAACTCGTTGCTGAAGCGGCCAACTGGGAAAGCGGAGTCGTTGTACAGGACGGATGGGTCGTAGTTGTAGAAGTCGGTCTCGCCATATACAGAGCCTGGCGTCAGGTTGTAGTACCGTTCAACGATCGGAATCGGGTTGCTAAAGTTCAGGCTCTGCCAGCCGTTGCTCGTGGAACTAGGCGTGTAGCTAATGGACTTGCTGTTTCCGAATACCACAGGTAGCAGGGTGTCGAGGAACAACGTCTCGTACTCTGCCATGTATCTTGGCAACTCTTCCGGCGCCGAGCGGTTGACGAGGATAAGTTCAAGGTTCTCAAGCTCGTTGCCTCCGGCCCATAGCGCAAGCGAAGGATGATGGTTCACACGTCGAACATTGTACTCCGCCTCCTCCCGCACATTGTCCAAGAATGATGGGTTGACAGGGTAGAGAGCATCGCCAAACTCGAACTCAGACCACAGCAAGATCCCCTTCTCATCTGCCAGGTCGTAGAGGAAGTCAGGTGAGTAAGCGCCACTGGCCCACACCCGCAACATGTTCTGGTTGCCATCAACCACAGAGTTGAAAAGCTGATTCATCTTCGCCTCTGTCACACGCGGCCAGAAAGCATCCGGGGGGATAAAGTTGCTGCCCTTGGCGTAGAACTCGTGGCCGTTGACTTCGAAGTGCCAGTTGTTACCTGGCGCAATGCCTTGTGCTAGCTGCTCTTGCGAGATAGGCGACTCGTTGAGGACGATGGTTCGGAAGCCGAGACGCTTGGTGACCGACGCCATCGTGGTGTTGGAAGCCGAAACCAGATCAATGGTCATGTAATAGAGTGTCTGCGGGCCGAGCTGGTTGGGCCACCATAAGTCCACCATGCTAGGATCTACAATCGTCGAGCCGGTGACTGTGGCGTTCGTGCAGTTGACGTTGCTCATCGAACCGCTGGTGATAGTGTTGTTCTCGAGGTCTTTCAAGGTATAGCTCAAAGTAAAGTCGTTAGGTGCAGCTCCAAAGTAATCCAGGCTTGCGTTCACTACCCAAGGTGCAGTCTGGTCCGGCGGCAAGTTGTTCAATTGGCCCTGCCGGTAGATATCCACAATGCTGTTCCGCACATAGACCTCGCTCTGAGCCAACTGCACAACATACGCCGGCTTCCAAGGTCCAGCAGGCGCAAAAGCTGGTCCCCAATCCCAACCAAAATCGCTCTGCTCCTTCCTGATGAACCATCTGTTCGGGAACTCATAGATCTGCTGTACACCCGTCGGCCATGTCTCCTGTCCAGGCTCGGCCGCAATAGCATCTGCGATCTTGGGCGCGCTGCCAAAGTCGATAGACAGGACTGGAGCGGCTTCAGCGCACGAAGCGAGAGCGGACGAGACGTCGAACCACCACTGCCGGAACTGGTTGTCGGTGTTGGCAATCTCTTGACCGCAAAATGAGATTGTGGCAAACGTGTCTAGGCCGTCGAATAGGAGCCAGGTGCTGCTTGTATTGCTTGACAGGCCTGAGATCGGCGCTGATGTGTAGGTCCAGTTGCTCCAGGCTACCCAGCGCAGATTGAAGTCATTGAGGCCATAGTATGGGTCGCCTATGACCTGATTGGCAAAGAGGTCGAGGTGGGCTTGCGATGG
>JAKLLW010000692.1:0-26100 GCA_022814695.1 Neocatenulostroma microsporum | reverse complement strand
GCAGCCGTCACCAAAGCCACCGATATGGTTCCTGCAGCAGTCGCACGCCGCTCAAAGCTCGACTTGGCTGGGTCCAATCGACTCTTGTATGGCTCTCTCGGCGTCCGTGTGCCAAAGACGCAAGAAGAGAAAGATGCGCTGCAGAAGAAACTGTCTGATCGAGCGAAGCAGCGCATTGCGCGGCCAAGGGAAGGTACTACCGCCACTGGCACTGCGAAGAAGGTTGCTGCTGATGCCGAGCATCCTGAGCCCGAAGAGGATGACGAGTCTTGGCGCTGCCAAATTGCGCTCACCGCTGTCGAATGCTGCGAAGAGAATGTCAAGCTCAGCACGCCACCCTTCCCTTTCTATCAGCGCTGGGATCCACAACAGAGACGCAGCAAGTCCAAGGGTCGCAAAGGCAAGACCTATGGCGCCCAGCAGCCCAAGGGCAAGGCCAGGAAGGGTAACGCGGCGAATGTTGAGTTGGTTGAGACGTACGACAAGTACAACACGGATGGAACCGGCGACGCTCTAGATTACGACGACGCTGAAGAGGACGATGAGTACTGGGAGGAAGGTGCGCTTCTCAACGACGAAGGCTACGATGACGAGGACGAGCAGCAGGCGAATGGCGCCGCTGATCAAGAAGAAGAGGACGACTTCCCGCTGCTTCCAGCAGACTTCGCCACTCTCCCCCTTCTCAAGGAATCCGACGCGCAGAAAGACGACTACGTGGTCTACACCGAATTGACCTGCTCCGCTGCTACCAACTGGCAGCCTAGCATGCTTACCCGCACCGCCCAGCTGCAAGGCAAAGACGAGGATGGGTGGACGATCAAGCTCGCGTTGCGCGATATGCGGCCGAAAGCGTACGATGACGAGGGCAAGCGCATCTATAAGAAGTTTGAGATGGAGGGTATGAGCGATGATGAAGACGGAGAGGATGGGCGCGTGAGGTCGGTGCAATGGGCGGGGCTTGTCGAGCCTAGGCTGCTGTTACGTCCAACAGCTGAGGGTGGCGAAGAGGTGGATGGATATGAAACTCTTATGGCTGCTTGAGACCTCGTCTGCTAAGATGTACGTCAGTGCTCCTTGATATTCCAGGGAGACATACTTGCTCTGCTCGAAGAAGCCTGAATCAGTACAGCTTACGTGTATAGTTCGATACCCAATATAGCTTTCTATCTTGTCTAAGACACCATAACTCACCTTGCGCCGCGCTCCTTACGGTGTCTATATCCAACAATACGACCGTTCCAGTAACACGACCTTCCACTTCTCGAGCCTCTCTGTATGGCAACTGCAGCGCTTGGGAACGCTGACTGAAGCCCGAAGTACATGCCTGAGGGTAATAAAGGCCCCGAAGACTGCGTCGCCGCACGACTTCACGGCACAGCTTCATGACACAGGTACGGCTCGGTGCGGTCTCAATATTGGGACGAACATTCTAGCCAATTTGCGGTGAGTCTTTGGTAGCAGGCCCGATCGACCCTTCCAGAGTCGCACTAGCCGACTCAATGAGGAGATTCAAGACATGTCATGTCTCCCGGGTTGCGCCTCTGCTGCCTGGACTGTCACTGTCCACCTCCACGCGTGTCTCGTTGTCTTTCATCTTTGGACAATACCATTTGCGAGACGCTTCTTGCTTTCGTCTGGTAGGCGGCAGAGATGTCACAGCATATATGTAAGTTGCTGACCGTCATAACGCTCCCTGCTCCAACAACCGGTAAACATTACCATGACCATCAACCTCAGACCAGTACCCCCACCGAGCGGTCAGCTTCCGCTTTTTCGCAACGGTCGCCTCTTCGTCGGCGGCCACACCTTCAAGAATGAGTTCGTGGAAGCTTGGCTCGGTATCATATCGGAGGAAGAGGCTGCGAAGGAGGGAGTCGAGTTCAAAGACGAGTGGTATCAATTCTATACCTCGGCAGAAGGGCGTGAGATCTTCTCAGATTGGATCATGGGCATCAACTCTGTCAGCGGCGTCTTCCTCGATCCGACCAGAGGACCGGAGCAGTTCATCAACCAAGGCATGAATGGTCGCCTCGGCATAGTCAAGCAGGTGTATGGAAGGATCATGGCCGGCCGCATCCAGTACGTTGAGCATGAGGGTGGCAAGATCCTGTTTGTGCCCAAGACGCGGAAGAGAAGTCGGCAAGAGAGCGATGCGCAAGCTTCTGGCAATCTACAACCCAACGGTAAGCGTGCGAAGCTCAAGCCTGTCTTGCGCAGACAACCCGGCAAAGCTACGGGCGACCTTGATCATGACGACGACGAGGCGTTGCTCCAGGACAGGAAGCCGGCGATCAAGATGGAGGAGGAGAGCTCTCTGGACAGCATCAGCGCGCTCAGGGAGTCACTCGCTTCCGTGGAACAACAGAACCAAGACGTGACCGCACCTTTTCCAGGAGTGATTCCGCCATCTCCGCCAGGAAGGATGGTGGACATCATTCCAACACATACTACGATTGCCATGCAGACGGACGAGACGAAGCGGACCATGCTCGACATCAGCCTACGCTGGTCAGACAGGCTTAATGGGCCAAATCGACACGGTTTGACGCAACGCCGACGGGACCTCGTGTTCGCGTACACGCCTGACGACGTCTTGCGTACGAGTGGGACGATCAAGGAACGTCTGCAAGCCTGTCTGCGCCGCAATGAAGCTATGATAAGGGCGGAGAAGAAAACACTCTCCTTTGCAGTTGAGGCTGGCTTTGCGGAGGAGTTTGTTATGTCCCACACGGCATTGGTCAAGCAGTACGAGCATATTATGGAAGAACTCATGAGCGATCTGAAGGCGATGGAAGGACTGATGAGCGAGCTGCAGGGCGTGCTGGCGGCGAGAGTTTAGTATGAACAACGTCAGGAGGATTCGTACGGCTTGGACAAGGTATGTGGCGTGACCGCGTGGTAGAATTCAATGTTCACAGTCGATACGATGTTCTCACCCTACATTCACAATGTTCTCATTACATCTACTGCACAACGCTCCCTTCATCGCATCTTGTCCATGCGACACAGATGCACCTTCCTGCACCACTGCTTACAGGGTCAGGCCGGCGAGACCGACGCTCAGACCCGTCAATAATCCATCCAATAGCTGTTGCACAACAGCAAGCAAGTTGTTGATCACTTGCTCCAAGCTCAGCAGGAGGCCCGACAGCGAGGAGACGAGCGGGTTGAGGGAGCCCAAAAGCGAGGCTGCGACTAGTCAGCAGTGTTCCGTGTAAGTGGATGGCTCGTTACTTACTCAAACCCAGAGTTGCAACGATGTTGTTCAATGCTCCGCTGACCTCGAGCAAAAGGTCTTCGACAAGAGCTGCGAGAGCGGTGTCGGTCTGGCGGCGGAGAAGCTTGGATGTTGAGTTGGAAGCCGGGGTCAAAAGGTCGGCTTGTGCCGTGGCAGCGTCGACAGCGGCTGTGATTGCCTCGACGTTGGTAATGAATGCAGCGGCAGCGGTAGCGTTCTCAGCAGCCGTGGACTCGGCTGTGATACCAGCGGCGGTAGTGTCTGTACGGGATCAGCGAATGCTCGGCACATGAGGTATCACCGGACGATGAGACGTACTGATGGCCCCGGTGTACTGCTGGATCTCGGAGTAGAGGTTCTCGACAAGGCTGTAGGCATCGGAGATCTGACGCTTCTCAACAGCATCTGGGTTGGAAGTGGGCGCCGCGATGGCACTGACGAAGAGTGCTGGCAAAGCCAAGACGGATAGCATGGCGAACTTCATGATGGATTGATGGTGAATAGGAGAAGAGGACGTGTGAGAGTTATCGATTGGTGGTGTTGTTGAATAGAAGAAGAGTGCTTGCTGAAATGTGTTCTGTGCAGAGAGGTAGCCTCATCTGCTTTATAACTTCTAGCAGAGCCCATTCCAGGATATCTTCAGAGGCCTGCAAGCGACCACGGTGACGTACTGGGCCATAGAAGATGGTTTGACGGAGTCTTGCGCAAGCGAAGCTCGTCGTCTCAGCGCTCTCGAAGACGCACCCGGTGTTCTTCGGGAAGCGATCGACGCCAATGTTGTAGGGTTGCTCAAGGCTATGGACATGCATCTCGATGCGACGATGACGGGCCACTCCTCGGTCTAGCCAAGATATGCCGTCCCATTTGCACCGACGTGGGCGCTGGCCCCGGAGAAAGGAGGTAGAGTCCCATTTGCCGTGACGATTTAGCAAGGCACCAAGCCTTAAGTTACATGGGGTCGACTGGATAGCAACCCGGTCGGCATCACGAGCTACGAACGTCCCCGATGGACCTGGGTGTGGGTATGTGAGTGACTGTACCGAGCTCTTGGCGAGTTCTAGAGGCAGGTGGAAATCGTGCTCGGCGTTCACACCGTTGTCCGCGTCTGCGAAGTGGGACTCATTGTCTCTTCCACCAACCCATTGGCCCGCGGCTGTGTCTGGAGCGTTCATTGTGGTGCCATGTGCCGGCAGCGGACGCGTGGTTGTACGTTGATGTTGTCATGTCTCGGCTCCAGGCTCTTCGATCAAGCCACTGTAGAAGAAGTCGCTCAGTTTCAGATCACTATTTCGTCTACGCTACGTTAGCGAGGTGTACTGCTCAGCTTGTGAGACGGCGCGGCAATGGAAGCGAAGTCCTAGGCCGATACTGCGTGAGAGCCTAGGAGAACGTGAAGTCGACTTGAAGATCGTCTTGCGGCCCATGATGCTGGCCCACAATATATTGGGTTACCGTTCTAGGCCATCAAGATGCTTGTCCGGCTGGAACGATTGAAGATCGCAGAACCAAGCTTCTGCGGATTATTAACATTAATGAACTCCGCGGTTCTTATTGCTCCTGTCCTCAGGTACGGAGACAGGCTGGAAGGTGTTGACGAGATATAGGAGAGGGATCGACAGAGGCGCAGGGCTGTGAGCTTGCTCCAACCCCTGCTCTCACGCCATACTCAACGGTCAAGCTGGGGTACGGTATCTAGGTATTCAGGTACCGAGATCATAGCGTGCATATTTGCCTGGTCGGCACTGCCATGGCGGTGACAACATCGACTGGCAAGCGGTGCCGCCGTGGAGACTGTGCAGACCATCGTTTGGCAAGCGAAGTGATTGCTACCGACGACAGGTGCAGGCAGCACGACGCTTCGAGATCAACCAATCTCGACACCGCATTGACACATTGCTCGAATGCATGATCATGCCTGGGTTCATGGAAGTTATGTACATCGTGAGCGTTCAAAGCGATCGTCGTGAGGATCATTAGCCTACACATCGTAGCCGCCTTCGCGTCCAGTGCTAACACTGCAAGCGAGCAATCACTTCCAAGGCAGCACACCGCCAAACACTTTCTTCAGCTGCTCCTCGCATCCGAACAGCCCATCTCTGGCTTTGCGCGTTGAAGCAGGTTTGCTCCTCCGCCCTGGAAGCCACCTCGATATCCTCAAGCTTGGCCTACCATTGGGCGCGACAGTAGCGTCAATGCGCTCCATTGGTGCTGGCAGAGGTGAACTATTGGCGGTGGGCGAAAGCATAATCGGTATGTCCGCGTAGCTTGTGCGTCGTCGAGCCAGCTTGGTTAGTGGCGCAAGAGCCTCGTCCCACGTGCCGGAAGTGAGCTCGATGGCTTCGAAATCAAGATCCTCAAGCGTTCCCTTGTGGCTCTGAGCGCACATGCTAAGCTCGGCGGCTGAAGTGGCGACGTTCGCAATCTCCAGTTGCTTCAGCTTTGGGAAGTGCAGTCGCCTTTGAGCTTTGGGTGCTTGCGCTGGATGCCGTTCGGTTGTTGCGTGTGCAGACATTACTGGACCTGTTAAAGGAAACAGTCCTTTCGCGCCGTTCCAGCGGAAGTTGAACGTCGTGAGATTACATTGGAAATTACGTAGGTAGGTCTGGAGAAGCTTGAAGTGGTCCGGTTGGCCGTGGTCTGCGCTCGCGGCTAAGGGCTCCATGTGGACGGTGAGATGATGAATGCGCGACCATACTCTGGTAGATCTAGGCGTCGCGCCATATCCGAGCAATGGCGAAAGGTATTGCAAGCCAGCCGGATGTAAAGGAGAGAGCGTAAGGGTATCAAAGGCATTAAGACAGCTCTGCTCAACTGCGATGCGTAGAGATATCAGGGCAAAGTCGACAATGCTGCGTCTGTACTTGGCAGACGGGTCGTATCCAGGACAGCTGACTTTGAGGTGTTGCAAGTTGATGAAAGCCGAAAAGGCTCGTACGAAAGCGGGTACGTTGGTCGCGGCGTGGAAGAGCGCGGGATACTGGCGTGTAAGAATCTCTGCCGTGCCAATATCGCCGTACTTGGGTCGCCTGGTAGATGATGTCTGGATCTGAGGCGTATAGGTGAAGCTCATCTCCTCGCCCGTTTCCGGCTCGACCAGAGGTGGCAGCCATGTCTCTGCCGTATGTGGTACATTGAAGCTCAACGTCTTGACGTAGAAGCCGAGCCTGTCTAGCGCAGCTAGTCTGGCAGGCTTCGTGAAGGTGCTCGTCTTGAAGGTGATGCTGAGGTCGGTGAACAGCGCCGGCGCAGCCCGCACGCTGAAGTCATGGCAAGCAAGTCGCAGACTCGCAAGGTCGGATTTGGGGAGGTACGACAGCACTCTGTCGCGACATCCGTCCTCGAGCCAAAGCTTTAGGAATATCCCACTGTCGCAAAGGACGAAGCTGCAGACGGAAGCATAGCTCTCGGAAGCTGCTTGGTACCTGCGTTAGCAATGCGCTCGGAGTATTGTTTGGTGGAGACGCGCGTACATCGATCGCTGGTCGTATCAATCTCTCCGAACAGCAGCTTACTGCCTCCACTCCTCGAACTCGCTGCTGACGTGGCGGATGCAGCATAGGAGACGCTGGAGAAGGAGGTCGAAGGCTTGTCAACCAGGGCATAGGGTGAAGGTCTGTCCTGTGTGCGGCTCATGCTGAAATAGTAGACTCATTGATCTCGTTCGATATCGCAATGCCAGTGGCGTGTTGGTTGTTCCGATCGCGATCTCAATAGCAAAACACGGGAAGAAAGGAAGGAAGAGGAAATGAGGCACCGCGATCCGGCGGACCTATCCTGCCTATACCCACGACGCATACCGGCCACAACAGTGGCGAGAGGGATCTCCAATGCATGCACTAGAGCATCATGGCCAGAAGTGAGTCACCGCTTGGGTGAGAGCAGCTCGAATCTGCAGAAGCTAGAAGCCGGTCTGAAGCACTTCCATCACGAAAGCAACACGCTATACACGAAAGTAGGACGAGGAGGCCTATTTGTATGGAAGAAGCTATCGGGAGAGGTTGGGGCGGGGCCTTACCGGGCGAGACGGTCTGCGTTTCAGGCCTGCGCTTATGCGGCCGTCATGCAGGTTCCTGCAGAGAGTTCGAAGCTGCAGGTGTCGGACGACAAATGCCGCATGTTCGTGTCGCGTGGTCTTACCAAAAGACCGCGTCTGCGTGTTGCTCTTGAGGTCGAGAGATGGGTGTGGGTGTGGGAAGAAGATGAGATGGAAGTTGGAACAAAGTGAAGTCTCTTGTGGAGCGCAGGCGGATTCTTCCGTTTGGCCGGTGCTCGGCAGCAGGGCTCGAAACGGGCCGATCATTGTCTCAGCCTTGCGCTTCGCGTCTCAAACGCGACGTGATATTGCAACCACGATCGAGACAACGTGCGCTTGACAGAACGACACGAACGAACAGGAAGCCACCGCGCTACACATGAAACTCGCACTGTAAGGCGCTTCAGCCTTCCAAGTTCACCATACGCGCCGTACATACCCTCGAACGCGAGTTGATCGCGTCCAAAGGAAGCATGGGCGAGAGGAATGAACCAGCGATCCGATCAAATATGAACAATCCTCGGGTGCCGTGTCGAGTACACTCTGTACGTAGCATCGTGTGTGGTCGTTGAAAGTCCTTTGTCGCGAGTAACACAACACATTGTCAATATCGCCCTCTCGATCGCGGACCAGGATGCCGTCAATCAGCAACTTCGACCAGGAGCGATGTTCATGTCGCCGGTCGACGAACGACAACTTCCGTCGCCGTTATGATCTACCTTTTCGACGGAGGCAGTGGTTCACCTACAGGTCTTTCCATATGTCTTTCAGTCGGCATCCTCGTGCTACTCTCTGGTCACTGCAAAGCAAGCACGCACAAATCGAATCCCCAGGGCGTACTTTGCAACGATGTTGAGGCCAAATAAATGTCAGGCCTGGGATTCGCTGACAGCGAACCGTCGCACAGTCGTGCTGATTGCTGAGTAAATGCTTGTATACTCGTCGCTTGCGATGGGCAATCCGGAGGTCGACTCACATGGACATCTTGATCTGTTTCTTACCCTCCAGAGCCATGGAAGTCGATGTCAATACCTCTTTCAGTATGTCTGATGATACGAGCTTCAATAGAATAGCCGCATGGCAGTGCATGGCGGGCTGACAGATTTTGTCGTGAGATCTCAAAAACAGCGATGTGCAGGACACCCGATCTTGCCCCGTGGTGGGTGGTGGAACTTTGTGTGGGTTGCTCCACGGCGAGCTTCGTGTCTGCTTTGCTCGTGTTTGGGAGCTCCAATTAATAAGGTGGACGGCCAAGGGCCGATATGTGTCTGAGGTGGAGATGGTTTATTGTCCACGTCTTGGCTCCATGTCCCCAGGGCCAAGACCGGATACGACGGTATCTCGAGGATGCGCTTTAATGTCACGCTCCGCGGTGTTCGCTGCTCACCATGGAGAGTCATTCCTGCCTGACGCTCAATGTGTCGATGATGCTCGCAGTGGCGAATGTGTCCATGATCCTCTTGGGCCTCGTCCAGAATCGAGGTCAAGCGAAGCGAAAAGGCTTCGGAGCTGTCGGTCCAGACTCGAGAGTTATATGGAGGTTGTGGGGCGGAGACGCCCGGCAGGGCAAAGTAGCCGATGTGAACTCAGATGCCACGTTATGTAGCAAATATGTCCGGTCCCACTTTGCAGCGTTATAAGGCGCGTTACTAGTGCAAGCGAGGTTTCGCTAAAGTCTTACGGACATATCCGAGGGATATATTATACAAACTTTACGCATGCATAGCGCGCGCAATTTTTTTTATATTAATACGAAATAGAGTACAAATTTTAGTACGAATCGAGAGCTTTCGAACGATATCTATATTATTAAAAACGACTATAGTCTTATTACGTAATATAGTATATACTGCGACTATCGCTATAGTCGGACACTTACTAGCTAGACGCTAATAAATACCGACTATATACCTCTTACGTAGTATAGTAGAGACGACAATATATATATAAGGGATAAGGACTATAGCGACGACGAGATAGTAGTAGCTATATTATATAATGTAGAAAGCGTATACTAAGTTACGTAACTTTACTATAGAGCGTTAATTTTTAAACTATAAAGTTATACGTAGAGCTAGTAGCTTAAAGCGCGAATCTACTACTACCCCCTTATATCTAGAGAGTAGTAAGCGACGACAACGAGGTCTAGCTATTTAATATTACGTACGGAAGGTATCTATATATAGTTCTTAAAGTCTATAAAGTCTTAGACCCGTATACTAAGTATAAGGTATTAAACTTAAGCTATAAGGGAAAATTTGTAAAACTAATCTTACGCTAATTACGCTAACTCTAGAACGCCGCTATACTACTACTACTATATAGTCTTACTTATTTAATGCTATACTTCCGCTTACTAGTCGGCGATATAGTCGGGACCTTCGATAGCTCGTTAAGTACCTCCGATAGCTTATTAAGTAAGGTATACCTATTCCGCTATATAAAGCTGTCGAGGTAGTCGACTATAAGAGCCTCGTTACTACCGAACTATATAGTCGTATAGCGTTATACCTCTTTAATAATACGTTACCGGCTACTAAAGTATATAGCGTAGCTACCTTTATAGGGTCGCTACGTACGGCCGAACTATCTATCGAGCTCTAGTACTAACGGCTTACTATTAAGACCGTACTACTACTCTTACTAGAGCGACGCTATTATAGTAGTACCCTTACTTAAGCTAAGCTACTATATAGGTAAGTCGTCTTATTATTATACTATAACCGGCGTAATAATACCGACTTGCGCTTACGGTAGTAGTAGCGACAATAGAGCTAGTAATAGTACGTACGGACTATAGTAGCCTTAGTATAAGCTCTATAGCGGAGTCTAGTTAATAAGCGAGTTATTAGTTGTAGCGTTTTACGAAGGTATTACTAGCTCGACTATTACTTAAGGCCTCGGTAGCGACGACTATAATTGTAGCTACGGCTACGTTTACGCGTATAGTAAAGTAGCCGGTAGTAGATAAATACGTAGTAGTAGTCTAGCTAGAAGGCTCGACGCTCCTTATAACGACGATAAAGAGGCTTTAGCTCTAGTAGTAAAGTAGCTAGTCTAGCGACTAATAGCGTCGTTCGTCTACTTTATCGTCGCCGCTACTTTAAGTATATCTTACTACGTATAACGCTACTTATAGTGCCGCTTATAAAGACGCTAATACTAGTACTAATCCTTTATAAGGTACGTTAGCCCTTATACTTTAGTACGTAGACTACCGAGCTCGATAGCGATCTCTAGTATAGTACGCTAGATCGAGTAGTCTATCGGCTAGTCCTTCGTAATCTTAACGTAATATAGAACGTCTATAGTAAAGCCCTCGTACTCTAGAGTATAGAAGACTAGATAGTTCTAGTAAACGTAGCCTAGATACCGCTATATTAATAGTAGAGCGTCTTATAAGATAACGCGGCGAAATATCTTAAGTAGCTTAATATAACTAGTAGTACTTATACTATTAATCTAACTACTAGTAGGACCGAACTTACTAATCTATTAATCTAGCTCTAGCTAGATTATCTTTACTAAGGACTCCGGAGGCTTACGATCTTACCGTAGTAGGTAGTAACTACCTTAGCGCTCCTTAAAGCTAGCTATCTACCGTACAAACTTTATAGGTAGGTACGATAGATATACCGAGCTTAATAAGTCGTTGTTCTACCGACCTATAACTTAAAGTTAGCTTTTCTACTCGGAGGCTAGTAAAATCTTAAATAAAGCCGTAAAATTATAGGACCGGTATTAAATAAAAGCTAATATCTTATAGATAAAGCTTATTACTATCCGGATTAGTATTACTAGTATAGTATTATATCTTAGCGCCTCTAAAGATAATAGGGGGTAGACTAAGCTATAAAGCTAGAGCGAGTTACTATAAAGCCGGTATACGGAATACCTCTAGTAGTAGTATCTCTATCGTAGCGAGCGAGTTTAAGTAGACTAAAGGGATTTACGTACGTAGATCGTAGTTTTAGAGATAGTAATAATAAAGATCGAGTAAGGTCGGAGTTTATAAATCTAGCTCTAAGCTTTAACTTTACTAATACTATAATAACTTCTAAGGGGTAGTATATAATAACGACGAGGTATAATAGGACTAGATTACTAGTAGAAGGTCCTAAGAAGTTGTTAATAAAGTTCTACTAGTTATATAGATAGGGGGTATCGGTATACTATAGTAAACGCTACTAGCAGTACGATATCGTTTAGTAATTATAAGTAGAGCTTACGAGTACTAATTTAGCTACCGTAAGGCTACTAAATTAAGAGCCTTCTAGCCTTAAGGGTATCTCTAGTATTTTAGCCTACTAGCGTAGAGATAATTAGAGGAAGGAGGACCTAGATAAATACTATCTCTAGTAATTTAGTCTATAAAACTAGAGATAAAGAGGGATTTTGTAAGTAATTAAGAAATAGTAAGAAGTACGTACCTACCTTATAGATATCGTTAACCGTAACCCCTATAGCTTCTACTATCTATACGCTTAATACTCGGCCTAAGTACGTACTTCTACTACTACTTATACCGACGACGTCTTTTAGAGCCTTAAAGTCGTTAGCTTACGTCGAGCGACCGACTCCTTTACCTATAGTACTAGTTTTCGATAGGCTAGTAAATAAGGCGATATTATACTAATCCGCGTACGTAGTAAACGAGGGTAAGAGCTTACTACTAATACTAAAGCAGTATAGGAAGTAATACGCTATAGAGCTAATAGGGTATATAAAGACGTCTTTATTTCTTATATAGGTAGCGTATTCCTACTTAGCGTCCTTATTTGTCTTACTAAGGGTTATAGTAAGTACTATTAAGTCGTAAGGCTATCGGCCTTTACTAACGAGCCGGTAAACTATTAGATTCTTTAGCTTAGCTAGCTAACTTAACTAGCTACGTAATACGCCGAAGTAACGTAGAGTAAAGTCGGCTAAGGTACGTATACTTATACGGACGTATACTCGTATTTAGTTTATCTAGTAGGCCTATATCGTACGGGCAAATTCGTTAATAGTATAGCTATTATTAATACCGCTATAGCCGACGTCGATAAGCTCTCGCTCCTTCTTATCGTACTTCTCTTTTAAAGCGGTACGTAAGAAGGACTTAATAAGCTCGCTATAGATCTTTATACTAGTACCGACGACTCCGGTACTAGGCCTACGCTACGCCTCCTAGATCTTACTAAGCTAGATTACTACCGATAGATATACCCCTAAGGATACTATTAATAGTATAAAGGTATTAGCTAGTAGGCCGCTAGCTACCTCCTAGAGTTACTACTTAGTAAGCTTCTAAAGGGGCCGTTTACTAACTATATTACTTATCTAGGTATTAAGCTTTAGCTCGGTTACTAAGTTACCGTCTAGAAAGCCTATAGTTATAGTATACTACTCCTATACCTTACTATTAGTATATATACCGCGATACTATATAAAATAGCGGTAAAGTATACTACCTATTCGCGTTATTTCGGTTTGTAACTAAGCTTAGTATTGTCTAGCTACGCCTTATAGCTAGCCTTTAGTATTAAGCGTACCTATCGGTCTAGGTAAATTTCTAAATTCTCTTAAGATACTATTATTAAATTTCGCTATCGCCGCTTAATAGATTCGATAGTATAGTAATTGTTATATAAAGTATAGTCGGTAAACGAATATCGTATAGTTGTACAAAAGCGGAGGTCTTAGCGCGGCTTATATACGGGATATAAGCTAACTAATATTAGACTTTATAGAGACTTTACGACAGCGTCGCCTTAAACACTAGACGACAAGGGCTAATTAGACTCGCTAAGTCTTATAAGACGTAGATAAGGTGACCGGACGAAACAGCAAGATTGTCCGGTAGAAACTGGACTGTTTGACGCGCTAGTACGGTGGTACCGTCCGGTCTTACGCATAGGCGAGGCTCGCTTGGTATAAGATTCGCCGCACACAAGTGGGATAGCGTGCAGTGGAGGGAGCACATGATAAAGGTTGTTTTCAATGGCCGAAATACTACATCTCCTCCTCGTCTTGCTACCCGTCGTGATTTGAAGGTGATTCGGCTTTGGCGTGTCGTGTGCTGGAACGCTGGAACGCTTGTGCGGGAAGGAGCAGGCAGAGGTGTTTATAGCCGAGATCAAGATCGGGAAGCCGTGCACCCATTCCAGCCGCACTCGCGTACACCCCCGACCCGGCTTGCTGCGAGTCCATGAAACTGGTGAGAGGATTCACGGTCACCTACACTTGCCAGCGGCGCATTACCTACGCATCTGGGACTGCGCATTGCTGAACCAGATTCTTACTATTCGAGAGAAGCCGCCTCACTCCGCCCCTACCGCAGACCTGGGTTACGTGCATATGCGGAGACCTTTTCGCTAGGTCAGCAGCACCCTTTTCCGCTACACCCGACGACTCGGCTACAGGCAAAGTCAGGCGGCAGGCGACGGCAAACTCTTCGACACTCGTTTTGGAACATGGTCTGGTGGTGAAGAGTTGGACATTGGTATGGAACACTATCAAGCAAGCGACTTCAACGGCCATACAACGGCTGTAGCGGGCTGTCGTCCGGCTTGCCGAAGCGGAAGCCAAAGACTGCGGTGACAGAGGGAGATCGAAGGACCATCGGCGTGGACGGAGGACGAGCATTGGGTATACTGCGGGTTGGAGAGGGACCCGTGCTATAACACCGCCGGAAGAGGAAGCTACGCGGCCAGCGACAGATCGCAACCATGCGCATCCCGATCCGAGAGCAACTGGGCCTGCTCATCCTGCTCTCCTCCCTTATTGGCCTTGCCGTGGTCTCGGTAGCAACATGGGTCTCCAACCACAACTTCGTTCTGAACATAAGAGCCTCTCGCCTGTCCCTTACGGCGTCGCTCAAAGCTGCGCAGCTGGCTAGCAACCTCAACCTGATGCAGACCTCAGCCAACTTCGTCTCCACTCGAGTCCTCATACAGAGTGCCCTGATGCGATACAACACCGTCGGCAACAACACTGCGCAGAACTGGATCAGGGCATCAGCAGACATGGAAGATGCCATCAGTGGAGGCGGATCAGTGGGCCAGTCGCTTTTATATCAGAGCATGGTTCTACCCATGAACGCCGATGGACCAATGGGACCCTACGGTCTGCTCAACACCACAAGCACTCTGATTGCCAACACCACCACTATCCGCCTACCATACGACTGCCCTGATGGCAGTCCCGTCTACCTTGGCGACAACTACTGCGGCGAACTGAACCTTGGCTATCCTCCTATGCTCTATCCGAACCTGACCCACATCACTCAGCATTACAACGCCACCTTCAACATCTCAGAGGCTCAGTATGATGGCCGGACGCTTACACCCACAAGCGGCGCGCTCGTCGTTGGACCTTTTCAGCTGAACAAAACGACCTCGCTGCTCTCAATGACGATGCCCATGATCAACAACACAAGTGCCGTGGATGTTCTGGGCTGGCTGACTGTCGTCATGGATGCTCAGCTCATCCAAGAAGTCATATCCTCCACCGATGGAATGGAGGACAGTGGGGAGACACTCATCGTTGGCCGTACGTATACTGATGGGTAGCACCCTTGCAGGCCTGCTCAGATAGCTGAGACTGTCGCATGCTGTTCGAGACACCTGCTAACCCTCACACCCATCGCTTCTAGCCACTACCACTTCAAACATATTTCCATCGGGCATATCATTCGATAGCAGAGCAAAGGACCGTCCCGCGCCAAGCAACTTCTCCGTAGAGTATATCTTGCCACTGCAACAGAACAATAGCGATCGACACCCAATCCACAACGGCTCAGGGCCAAATGAAGCATTCGGCGCAGCTCAGTATCCCGCCATACACCAAGTCTTCACTGCCAATGTCAGCTCACAGGGCGGCGCTCTTATCAAGACCCACAATGAGGCCGGCAAGAAGGTATCGGTAGGCTTCGCCGTACCCAAACAGAATATGGTGCAATGGGCTGTGATAGTGGAGCAATCGCGCGCCGAGGTTTGGAAGCCTATCAATCGTCTACGCGACATTCTTTTGGCCTGCGTCTTTTCGACGGCGGCGTTGATGGCTATCATTGCCTGGCCGGCTGCGCACATCTTCAGCCTGCCTATTCGGAGACTCCGGGAAGCCACTGCTAAGTCCATTGAGCCGCCCGGTGCTACGCCTAGCCGGTCTAGCTTCAGTTCCATCCGATCAGGAAGGGTCGGGCCGGACGACGACGATCCGCGGATCTCTCAAGAGATGGCAGGCGAGAACGGTGTGGTGGACGCCGGCCTGGCGCGGAAAGAAGGGTACCAGAACCCGGTGTCGAAGTGGCGACAGAAGCGCGTTGAGGAGCGGGAATTGAGGCGCGAGGCTAGGAGAAAACGTGCCTTTAAGATTCCTGGGAAGGTCAGGGAGCGCAAGAGTTGTCTGAAAGACGAGCTGACGGATCTGACGTCTACGTTCAATGAGATGAGTGATGAGCTTATGATGCAATACGAGAAGCTTGAGGAACGGGTGCAGCAGCGGACGGCGGAGTTGGAGTTGAGCAAGAAGGCGGCGGAGTCGGCGAATGAGAGCAAGACGTTGTTCATTGCCAATATCTCGCATGAGCTGAAGACGCCGCTGAATGGGATTCTGGGCATGTGTGCGGTGTGCATGCAGGAAGATGATCCGATACGGTTGAAGCGGTCGTTGGGGATCATATACAAGAGTGGCGACCTTCTGCTGAATCTCCTGACTGATCTGCTTACTTTCAGCAAGAACCAGGTCGGACAGCATCTTACGCTTGATGAGAAGGAGTTCAGGCTGCGGGACATTAGCACGCAGGTCCTAGCAATCTTCGACAAGCAAGCGAAAGACGGGCAGATCGACTTGCGGGTACAGTGGGAGGGTGTGCATGGCCTAGAGAATGAGAGTGCTTCCTCTCGAAGACCACAGTACGGACCGGCTGGTACTGGACGTATCAAGGACATGGTACTCTGGGGTGATGTGCACCGCATATTGCAAGTCATCATCAACCTGGTTTCGAACGCGCTGAAGTTCACACCACCGGGCGGTTCGGTCGTTGTTACCATCAGGTCTCTGCCTGATCTCCCGGATGTGGGTAGTAGGAAAGGTTCATTCAGCTCGAAACAGTCGACTACGAAAGGGAGGTCTTCGCGACATAAGAATTCCGATGCTAGTCTAGCCGTGGGAAAGACGGATACGGCCAACTTCATTAATGCGAAGGATAAGCCGCATGCGAGGCCCTATGTTAACGTGCATGAACGTGCGCCTTCACCTCCGCCAGGACAGTTCTTGTACTTTGAGTTTGAGGTACGAGATACTGGGCCAGGTATACCGGAAGACATGCAACAGCGAATCTTTGAGCCCTTCGTGCAGGCTGATCTCGGGCTGAGCAAGAAGTATGGGGGTACGGGTTTAGGTCTCGCTATCTGCTCGCAGCTGTCGCATCTGATGAGAGGCTCAATGGATGTGCGGAGTGCACTTGGCCAAGGCAGTACGTTCAAGATGAGGATCCCGATCAAACATGTCCTGTCAAGAGCGGACAGTACGGCGAGTTCGTCGACGGACTTGCCGAACGAAGGGAAGCTCAGCCGGAATCCTTCTGTTGCCAGCGGTGAATGGACGCCTGCGAGGCATAGCAGGCATGTGCTCGACGACCAAGACGACGGCAGCAGGCGGACTACACCAAACGAGGACGCTAATGGGACTTCTGCCGCGCCGAAACATGCGGTCGATTCGCAGCCACGTCTAGTGGGGCTAAGTCAGCCTTTCTTCGCCGCCAGCCAGCCGATGGAGTCGCCTGGCTCGCAGCCAGGAGCTATGGAGAAGATTACGGCGGAAGCCACACGAGGCGGTAAGATCCGCGTGCTTGTCGCCGAAGACAACAAAGTCAACCAGGAGGTCGTGCTGCGCATGCTGAAGCTCGAGGATATCTATGACGTTACTGTCGCCAAAGATGGCCAGGAAGCTCTCGATTTTGTGCGAGAATCGATGCGGAATCCTGAGACTCCGCCGTATAACCTCATCTTCATGGACGTGCAGATGCCGAATGTGGATGGCTTGACGAGCACGAAGATGATACGGGAGATAGGGTACCAGGCGCCTATTGTGGCTTTGACGGCTTTTGCGGAGGAGAGCAATATCAAGGATTGTTATGATTCGGGCATGAATTATTTCCTGTGAGTCTTCCTCTCTAATTGATGATTGTGTGTAAGGTGCGATGATGCTGACTGTTTTGCTCATAGCTCCAAGCCCATCCGCAGACCGCAGCTGAAGAAGGTGCTGAAGGAGTATTGCGCACCTATCCCTGAAGAGAACGAGGAGGTCACGCCGCCGGAGCTCGCTGGACGAAGAGGCTCTAATACCGGTAACACTACCATTGTGATGGTTGGCGCTCCTCCCGTGGACGGCGCAGCGGAATCGAAGGCTGCTAATGGCATTGGCGAGCCTTCACCGGCTCCGCTTGAAAGGGCAGATACTATGGAGGAGGCGCCGCCGGTCTCGCCTTTGTCTACGACGTAATGCGCGCTTGCGACATGACTACCTACCTGTGCTACGAAGATATTGTGAGGGCTATTTGGCGTTTGAGCGAGCGCAATACGGAAAAGCTCGAATGTGGGACACGCATGCTTGGATTGTTGGGCGCCAGAAATGGCGAAGGGTAATGGATATTAGCGAAGGTGTTCGGGTGTTCTAATACTGCAGGATTGGCCCTGAGAAAGTTTATTAACCGACGTAGGGTCCTACGATGACTGAAAGGTCCGACCAGACGCACATAATCGTATCCATGCGATGCCGCTTCACCAGGCTTGTCTCCCACTCTCACTCCCTCAGATCTGCCTCCCAGTCTCCCTCCAGACGTCTCTCCTCGCCATTCCCTTCCACGCCAGCCAAAAGCCGTTTACTCGAGCCACTTCGGCTTGGAGAGGCCTGCCACGAACCGCACCTTTTCCAGAGTCTTCTTACACTCGCTCCAAGGTCGATTGCTCAAGCGATATTCAAGCGCCACTTCGTGGGCCGCAGCCATTACGCCAGCGAGCGCATGCTGCTCCTGTCGTGTGCAGAGTGCTTTGCCGCTAGACCTCCAGATCCTCTCACACCAACGCAGAAGATTTGGCCAGTTCGGACCACCCTCGAAACACATGCCTCCGCTTACACGAGAAAAGCCCAGCGCAAGGTGATGGTCCTCGAACTTCATCAACAACGAAGCGTCGCAGTCCGTGATAGTGACGCCAAACATGGTCTTTTCGTACCAGAGTCGAAGCGCTTCTTGGCGTGTATGACGGCAGGTCCGTAGCAGGACAGGTTGCTTGAGGGATGCGGTGATCCGAGAGCAGAAGTCGGGTTCGATCAGCGCGTACTTCCATATCATGATGCGCAGTTCCGGAGGCAGTGCTAATAGCCTGCAGGGTGCTTGGTAAGGGTCGGACGCAGACATCACAGCAGCGTCGTTGGTTCCGTGTTGGTTTGTTGGCGTCACGTCTGCTGTCTCCGTTGGCTCCGCTGCCACCTGCTTGTCGTTGGGTGTTGCTGGGATTGAGGACAGTGTATCGATGAGACGCTCATGTTCAGAAGCCCCAGATCACGCATGAGACCACTGGCGAAAATCTCGCAGTGTATGTCTCTAGTGGTCACTCATAAACGCTCTACGCAGCTGTACCGTGGTTAAAGGTTCAGCGAAGGGACGAATCGCAACCCTCAACACGCTTTGGGTTTCACAGCCGCTGCCCAGCTAGCTTTGGGGACGACGAGCTGCACACCAGCTCGCAATGATACTCGGCCGTAGGATGCGAGTGCTCGTAATCGCGTTCGGTTGATGTGCGCTAACTTGACAAGTGCAGCCCTTGTTGGAATCTGGCGCGAGGATTACGTCTAGTAACAGTCTTTGCTGACAGCGGTAAGCCTTAACGAGTGCAAGTGATGCGCTCTTGTAGGATTCGAGGAGTGCTAGTCCAAGGCTCCCCGCCTGGTTACACAAGTGAACCTGGGCAACTTTATATCTCGGACATTCGGTCAAGACTTTACCGCACGGGAATACGGCCTGATACCAGACATGTCTACCATGCCGCACTGGCACAGACACTGGGTCAGTGTTCAGATCATGCCGCTGACAAGTCATGGCCGGACGCAATGCTGCATGTCGCCGTGCAAGCCGGACTTTGTCTCTCCGGACCTGTGGGCATCCTGACATGCCAAGCCTCGCATACTTACCTAGGTGATCAGTCACCTCACCGCTTGCGCGTAGGGAGCGCAATCCTCGTCGTAAGATGCAGGGCATAGTCTATTCCAGCGCTTGAAGCGGACTACAAAGTGTCGTCCCAGCCAGCCTGCACTTGATCCTGCGGCGCAAAGGCAACTACTTCTCTGCGGGCTTCTGGGTCCACTACGTTGTCTCTACCCAACAGGCTCGTGCTCGAGCAGTCCCGCCATGGCAGAATCTGATGTCAACGGCTTCGGTACGAATGTGCCTTCCCAGGATGGCAATGGCCCTCAAGTGGCCGGCTCCGTGAGCTTCATGCAGCGTTATGGTGAAGAGCGAAACAAGCGAGTGCGCGAGGATGGCATTCGCCAATACATCGATCCAGCGAAGTCCGACAAGTTCAAGCACTTTCTCGACGATCCATTCGTCGATGTCGGGACCCCGGTGAATCGCCCAGTCCAGGACGGCGGTCATGCCAAGGTTCTCATCGTTGGTGCAGGATATGGCGGCATACTGTTCGCCGTGAAGCTCATTCAGGCTGGCTTCAGCGTTGATGACCTTCTTATAGTCGATCCGGCAGGCGGTTTCGGCGGAACGTGGTATTGGAATCGATACCCGGGGCTGATGTGCGATGTTGAGAGTTATGTATACATGCCATTGCTGGAAGAGATGAAGTAAGTACATCAACGGACGCCAAAGGTCTTGTACACCTGCTGACATCAACACCGCACTGAAGTTACATGCCGCGGAGAAAGTACAGCAGCGGCGAAGAGCTGCGTAAGTATGCCGAGAGCATCAGTGTAGGCACCAAAGCCTTCCTTCGTTCGTGTTTGACATGATACTGATGGTTTCACAGACAAAGTATGATCTGCACAAGCGTGCTCAGTTCCAGTCTTCAGCGCAAGAGATAGACTGGGACGCAGCAACGAACCAATGGATCGCCAGTATCGTCGAGAAGCCGAAAGGAGGAAGCGAGAGCAAGATCAAGATTACCGCCGACTTCGTGATCTTCGCTTCAGGATTGCTCAACAACGCCAAGCTCCCCGATCTGGACGGACTCGACGTCTTTAAGGGCCAAATGTTCCATACCGGAAGATGGGACTACAACATCACTGGCGGTACCCAGGAGAAGCCCGAGCTCACCGGACTGTCCGGTAAAAGAGTTGCGTACATCGGCACAGGCGCGACCGCTGTGCAATGCGTTCCGCACCTGGCTCGATGGGCGAAAGACTTGTACATCTTCCAGCGCACACCATCTTCCGTGGACCGCCGCGACAATCACGACACGGACCCTGAGAAGTGGAAGAAGGAGATCGCAGTGAAGAAGGGCTGGCAGAAAGAGCGCCAGGCCAACCTCAACGCATTCGTGAGCAACGTGCATCCGAAGCCAGAGGTCGACATGGTGAACGACCAGTGGTCCAAGATGGGAACTTTCTCGGCACTGGTCGGCGGTCCGAAGGCGGTGACCATGGAAAACGTTGCGCAGCATGTCGAGGACTTACATGCGTTGGACTATGTGCGTTCCGAGCGGGTGCGCAAACGGGCCAAAGAGATTGTAAAGGATCCCGATACTGCGAAGGTGGGTTTCATATCCCGCATGCCCGCTTGCTCGTATGCGAGGCTAACATGCTCAGAAACTTCAAGCGTGGTATCCAGGGTGGTGTAAGCGTCCATGCTTCCACGATGAGTTTCTTCAGGCTTTCAACGCCCCGAACGTCCGTCTGGTCGACACTGACGGCAAAGGAGTGGACGGGATTACGCCGGAAGGTGTGAAGGCCAATGGCAAGGAGTTTCCAGTGGATGTCATCATCATGGGAACCGGCTTCGTCTCACCCTTCCTTGGCACTCCTGCCGGGAAGGCAGCTGTCGTGGTTCACGGCCGTGATGGCAAGGGCCTGGAAGAACTGAACGACAAGGGAGAGCTGTCCACTTTGCATGGTATCGTATCCCAAGGCTTCCCTAATATGTGAGTCTTCGTTCAGTTGGGTGGCCTGAAGACACTTCCCGTCGCTAACGCCGCGAAGGTTCTATCCTGGGCCTTTGCAAGGAGGTGCAACCGCTAATCAGATGTTCGTTCTGGAAATCATGACCACTCACATTGCCTACGTGATGGCCGAAGCGACTGCAAGGACCAGTGGCAAGCCCATCATTGAACCCAGTCATGAAGCTCAAGAGGCATGGGCAATGCAGATCATGGCTGGAGCGGCCACTTTCGCAGCCATGAGCGGATGTACACCAGGTAAGCTGTTCGATCTCTCGAATGGACCAGTGATAGGACTCGTACTGATCAACATGTAGGCTACCTGAACTGCGAAGGCGCAGTCGATAAGATCAAGCCCGAAGACCGTATGAAGGCGGCGCGGAACAGCATTTGGGGTGGCGGTATTGCGTCCTTTGCGGAAGTCTTAGAAAGCTGGCGAGCGCAGGGCAAGCTCGAGGGTCTGGAGGTGAGCTCTGCTGCGTGATCGATCTAATTAGATGTGTGGTGCTTCACGGCGTCCTCTCAAGACCTCGTTCCTTCCATAGGGCTTCTTCATTGGGAACTGTCTCGCAGCCATGAGGGTGACCATGCCCGCCGTCCGTATCAGCATGCGCTTGAGCCATACGACCAACCAAGAGCGCGTATTGATGTCGACGTGCAAGCCTGCCAGGTGACCCGACAATATGTTTATACTCCACATGTTTCGGCGCGGAACGGGCACTAGCGGTGATATGCGCACGTGGAACGCGAACCTCACTTCACTCTCCTCTCCTCCTTGCTCAACCTCACTTCACGGCACATGAGATCAACAGCGCACACTTCCCGCCAGCATGATTGATCGTCTCTCCTTGGTTAGGACGTATGTTTCGACACCGCGGGCACAGATTACGTGTACTGGACTTCCTAGCAGAATTCTGACTATCACTATCACCAACACGCGATGCATCTCGTCTTCAATCCACAATTACAATGAAGACCTAAATGACCTCAAGCGAGAAAAATAGCATGTAAGAGGAGCAAAAGCATCAGTCGCCCAGGCGGCCGCAAACACACCGCACCGCGAGACAACTGACCGAAACCCTTCCTGTAGCTAGCATGGCGGAGAGGAGTTTCTGCGCGTTCAGGATACGATGATCAGCCGATCCATTCGCGACCCATTTACAAGCGGCGACAAGATAAGAACCGGTTTGCCCGTCCCGGACTGTCTCAAGTCGGATAACTCGTTTGACCCTCACTCAAGCCTGAGGTCTGTAAAGCCCACACCCAACACCCTTCAGACCTCAGGAGCCCTCAAATTGGTACCAATTTCCCACGTTCCCAGGAGCCCACGGACATATCCGCGGTTTACAATGAGTGCATATACTTGTGGTGCACAAGTACCGGCGTTCTCCCGACTTAGCATGTGAAAGCCTTCATTCACTCGCTCGAGGTCTTGGCAGCCTGTTCATGGAAGCTTCTGGGAGATGCCGATGCGTTCTTGCCACGGGACCCTGGAATCTGAATGAAGAAGATATGACAGAGGCGGAGTGATGGATGAAAGCGTATGCCTCGTCCGGCGGGAGCTTCTCAATTAAGGTTCGCGGGCATGGTAGCTTGCCGCCATTCTCTCCGATCGCAAGGGCATTGGAGCTCTTGTATCTGCCGGCGGCTTTCTCATAGCCAAAGGAGCGCTGTGAGATACTTGAACAATCCTTGGCAAGCTCTCCAAACAGCCCCGCAAGTCTTGAGCGGCTATATTGGGCGGTCGAGGCTCAAAAACAACTTGCGATCGTGGGATAAAGAGCAGCAACATGTCCTGTCAACGCTTGTTTGCCGTCTGCTCAAACGCTAGAAGCAGCTTACGCGAAGATAGTCTGCGGGATACGATGCTCATCCTGCAGCCTATGCACCACCTCTTGCTCCTGTTTCGTCAAAGCCCTTCCCTCTCCCAGCGGCCACTGTGCGATCTCTGCTGGCGGCGCTGCAGCATCCCATGGTGGCCGTCCTGAAGATGCGCGGCGGGAGCTGGCGCACGCTGGTCCAACCCATCCGCTGGCTGAACGTGGTACCTCGTAGCATCTCTGGGTGTTCCTTTATCCTCCGCGCCAGCGAAAGATCGTGCTCAACGTACGCATCTGGCTCCAACGCCCTCCCCGGAACGGCGGAGATCTCTGCGACCGCGGCATCGACCTGGTGCGCGTTGCCGTAGCATAGTACATGGGCCAGCGATGACCCGTTCAAGGTCTGGAGGTGATCCCATGAAGTGCGACGCAGAGCGTGCAGGCCATCTTGATAGAGCCCGCCGAACAGATCGGCGCGGTCGGTCTCGTACATTGCGGCGGGATTCCAGATATCGATATTGATAAATGGTCTGATAGATATCCGCATCTCTAGCTGCGCCATTGTCATGGCCACATCTACGCTAACCATTGCCAATTGCTGCACGTAGCTCGTCATCGGACCATGTACGATAGGTAGCGCGGCATGCCAAAGGCGCTGCAGATGTTCAAGACGAGAGTCAACATACATTATCTTATAAAAACTAAAAGCACTGGTGATGTCGCCGGCTGCATGCATTTCGTCTCCGATCTGCTTTAATTCGCGGATGGCCTGAAGCATCCTCCAGGCTAAGGTTGCAATGTCTACAGTCTCGGGTGACATCGCTTTCTGGAGCTGTGACAGGAGGCCTTCCAGAGGAGGCGGGCCGAGGATTGTGACCTGTTGGGATGGACTCGCGAGATAAGAGAGACTTCGGCAGAGCGTTATCGCAGATTCGAGGGTCATTGCTTTGCGCTTCGTGTCATGAAATGATACCTCGGTGGTGAGGAGATGACAGTGGTGAGTCCAGAACGGCACGAAGGCATGCCGCGAAGCCTGCATGTCGCCCACTGATGGTGAAAGGTAAACAACAGGCGACGGCACGACACAACATCGCCACTGCAGAATGTGGCAAAGCCTCTCCAGCTCTTCGACAAGGATGAGGCAAGCCCCTGAGGTATAGTAGCCTGTAGGCTCTGGCATTAGATCATCCTCGTCGTTTACCCAGTACCATGGTTCGTCAGAAGATCTGATGTCGACATGAAGGGAGGGATGCCTGAAGCTTCTCGCACTTTGGTGGTGTCTGGTGACTACGGGGAGGTGATATTCTTGTAGAAGCCCGTTAGGGCTATCAAACGCCTCCCACTCGTTCGTCAATAAGACAAAGGTATGCCGCTTGTACAGAAAGTCTTCAGCTTCATCGTGCAGTTGCTTGTTCACGGAGAGAAGGGCCAGTTCAAAGCATCGCTTGACACCCGTGCCGTGCGTAGCTAAACTTGAGAGATTCGTGTCGCTGCCGTCCAGAAGGTACTCCCAGATGTTGTTGCGCAGCTCTCGCGGGAGAGCAATGAGAGCTGATGGGGACGCCATTGGGTGCAAAGCAGCTGCCTGGCGGGAGAAAGTCATTGAGGGCGTTCGAGCCTGCTTGAGTTCTCGTCGCGGTGCCCGTCGAGGCAGTCTTCCAAGGTCGTCTTTGTGGAGTACTTGACGTAAAGCTGTCGTGAGGAAGCTGATGAGGAGATAGAGCCGATCGCGACTTCTATTCAGTCAATCACCTCAAGGCTTCATTGAAGATCCGTGGACGGTAAGCTGACTTGCTCGCACTGAGTTGATCGACGCGGGACATTCTCGAGATAAAGGAGAGACCGATCTGGCCTCAATCACCGCCATGAGTGTGAGCCGTCATGGAGTGGCCCGAGTTTAAGGGATGGGGAAGGTTCAGGATGGAAGGTGGAAGTCGGGTGACGGCAGGCACATGCACTGTTTTGAGCCAAAGGTTAGCGTGCATCTCGAGTTGGCCAATCGCCATCTTTCCCCACAGCCGCTAGTTGCGGCTCTTGCCGCGACGCCTTCGCGAACCTCAAAGTGCAGTCGCATGCCAGCGCTCCTTTCACAGAAACATCCTCAACACCTTCCTTCCTTGCGACCACCCATCACCTTCCGCGCATCCTCACCGTCGTCGTCCAGCGACCCTCACGCAATTCCGTCAGCCATCATCCACCGCCACTCGACGATCCGCGAAAAGCGCTGGTCTCTTACAGAAGGCGCTGCCTGCGCTGCGCTTCACGCCACCGAGCCTTCACTGGCATCGACAGCATCACGTGGACGGCAGCGAGCTGAGTTAAAGAGATTGGTAGTAAGGAATAGCAGGTAGGCGACAGGCGCGTGGCGGAGACAGCAGGAGCAGCGGCGAAGATGGCGTACGCGAATGGAGACGCGATGATGGCGGGCGTGGAGGAAGAAGAGGAGTACGATGAGAGTGCCATCACCTCCGAAGACTGCTGGACCGTGATCCAGTCCTTCTTCGAGAGCAAAGGTCTGGTATCGCAGCAGCTGGACTCGTTCAACGAGTTTGCGGCAACCACGATGCAGGAGATCATCAGCGAAACCGACTTCATCTCCGTGGACAAGAACCTTCAGGGTCAGGGAGAAGATGACGGCTCAGGCGCAATGACGGTGAAGAGGCGGTGGCAGATCGAGTTCGGCAAGGCAACAGTCTCGCAGGCGGCCATGACGGAGGGCGATGGTGTCACACGTGCGCTCTTTCCACACGAGGCGCGGTTGCGGAACCTGACATACGCATCACCAATCTACCTGGAGATGAAGAAGCGGGTCATGATCGCAAAAGAGAAGCCAGCAGGCTCCTGGTTCGACGATGAGACGCA
>JAKLLW010000691.1:0-26111 GCA_022814695.1 Neocatenulostroma microsporum | reverse complement strand
CAATTGTGTTGTTGAGGTTGAGGGGGTATGCGCTCGCGCAAAGCGCGAAGGCGAGTGTTGCGAGGAAAAGCATAGTGTAGTTTTGCGGGTCTGGACTTGAAGCTTGTGAGTGTTGTGTGTTGGGCGAGATGATCGGCCTGCGATCAATGGGAGATGTGTGTTCCCGAGAGTGTGTCTTGTGTGCTCAAGTACCGCTGTTTGTCTTGTGTGGGCTGTCGAGTGGGAGGGGAGGGTCGTCTCTTTTATTCAGATTGAACAATGTATTGTGTGTGTTTAGACAAAGCACCTTTGTGTTCTCGGTCCATTGTGTTATCTATCGGACAAAGGAGATTGTCTTCACATTGGCATTCACGGCTCATCTAGGCGGCTGGCTCAGCGTCAAGGTCTGGACTTGGCGAATTGAGTCCCATCATATGGCGATTGCACATGACTCGTCGGGATGGGATCTACATCTTGATTCTGTTGCAGCTGTGGTCAGCCGCAAGCCACCCATGAGGATCGTGACCGTCCGGCCTGCTCGCGATCTGGAAAATGGCGTATTGGCGTCGTGGCGAGGCGTGAGTGTTCTGCGAAGCCATTGGAGCTGGGCATTGCAAAGTATGGAGAGTGGCCATAACGGTTTGCTGTGTGTAGTGCCGTCCATCTGATACTGAGTGCAAGGTCCCTTGAATTTTGGCCTTGGATACCCTCGCGTCTCCAGCATACCAGAAGTCACCGAGAGGGGATTGACGCGGGCTACATTTTGGGGAAGAAGTTTGCTTGGTACATCAGTGTACAAATCATTGAAGAGAATAAAGAGATTAACTTAGCTTTGAACATCGTTGCCCCCATCACCTGGAATTTCTGCGGCGCTTCGGTCAGTTCCCGTTCCCCTGTGACCTGAGCGAGATCTTCCTAAAGCGTATTGGGAGCCTACTCCGCCATTGCACGGAGGCCTCGATGTTACATCGACCAATCATACACTCCTCCAATCGATCTCACCAGTGTTGCTGTTGGCCTGGAATTGTCGACTCCAGAGATTTCTACCAAGACTGGCTGACAAGAAAGCTCAGCGACCACCACTAGTCGACCAGCGACTGAGCCTAGCAATCAAGCAGAATCCGCTCGACCTACAACGGCCAGATCATCAAGAAGTTCGGACCAAGGCCGAGCGCGGTCAAACCATAGAAGACCAAGACCAATAGCCACCAGAGCAACAGCAACAACGGATCGCGCAGGGCCGACAGGCTGATAACAGCACTCCGGAACCGTCGCAGCTGTTTGGAATGCGAGTCTATCTCAGCCATCAGCTCACGACTCTTCTGGTTCAACTTCTTCTCCAGCTCATAATTCTCTCGCTTGAGCGCTTCAAGCTGCTTGAGTCTTCCTCGGAATACCCCCTGCTCGTAGTCGTAGCGTACAGACACTGCGTTCAGATCAGCGTTTTCTGTCTTCAGAGCAGCGTTTTCTGTCTGCAGAGCAGCGATTTCTAGCGCGCACTCCTCAAGCAGTCTGTCTTTATACTGAAGCTGCCTCTCTTTTTGCTTCACTTGATCCTGCATCTTCCGCCAGTAGAATTCGCCGGCTGTCATTTCATTCATTGTGGTCGTGTTGTGTATGTGGCGGGATAATCGGCCTGCGATCAATAGGAGAGTGTCTTGCCGAGATTGTATATTATGTGCTTGAGTGCCGCTGTCTGTCGTGAATATAGTGTTTAGCGAACATGTTCGCAGCTTCGAGGAGCTTAACAGATGCGAAGAAAGAACAATGGGCTTTGTATGGGCATATTGGCTTTCATTTAATGCCACATGCACCTGCAGACAAAGAACCAATTTAGACACAGGCGTGCGGTTCTAGTCCTGGTGTGCAACATAGTAGGACTGCTGCAGTGAGTGAATGCATTCAAAGGTCAAAGATATGACTGCCGGTAGAGCTCCTGTTCCGGTTCCTTCCGCGGGCGGCAGAAATGCCTGCAATTAAGCGCGAAGGGAGTCTATCAGATGTGGACGCCATGCTGCTGTCGATGATGCCCGTGGTGCTCTCGTGAGATGCCGCCAGAACATGGTAAACTGCCATCGCCTCGACACTACGGCGGCTGAAGATTTTTATCAGACGTTGGCCCTAAATCGGCATTGCCTTTCATCTCTGATCATGTACGAGAGTATTGCCGGGTCGAGAGCTCAAGGTATGAAGGGCATGCTCCGTACGCACACGGAATATGGCAGTATGCCACTGCACACTGCCTGTCATGGTTGTTCGGTCGCTTGCCGGGTTGGAGAGTCAGAGTGTAATCGTACAGTAGGTCCGCCAGCTGCCACCGTTTCGAAGGTGCGGTGCTCTTCACGAGGTCACAACACTGATCTCCCGCGTCCTGCACGTAGGGCTCGTGTATCGAAAGAGGTGACAGCTGAACTCGAAGGATTCCTCTTGCGCCAAGACATTCAGTTTAGGGCACTTCGGTATCGGCCGAAGCAGACTGCGGTTCGCTCGCTTCTTCGTCTCTTTCAACCAAACAGGAACATAGCACCGACACGCCGCATACACGCCGCGTACATCCTATCTCGGAAACCAGCGCGGTATCGGTATCGCATTGGAGCGGCCTATCGAAGCCGAGTCGCTAAAGGATCTACATCCAGGTGCTGTATTTCCTAAAATTGGTGTACGCAAGCTCCTCCCTCGCCGAAGCTGCAGCTCAGCCCCCATCCAAACGACCGCACCACATAGATGCGTCAGCACAGCCGGTATGCAGCCAGCAGGATCTGCTTAGCTGCTCCTCACTCGAGACATGATAAGTATAGCTTAGGTAGGCTGTCAGTCTGCAAAGACATTTCGGTTTTCCAGAACACCGCACCCTGTTGTCCCTACTCGACTCGACTCTGTTAGGGCATACGCCAGCCTTGGTGAGCTTGCCCGGACGACACTACAATGAAGCTCAACTCCACATGTCCTGTACCAGCTGAGTCGAAGAACTACGATGTTCGTGGGAGCTCATGGCAGCCAATGGTATGGGCAGCAGCTGCCTGTACTTGCGTGACCCTCGCCATCTCCCTCTCACTCATCGCATTACATCTTCGCCGATATCGAGCTCCGAAAGAACAACGGCAGATCATCCGCATCATCTTCAGCGTCAACATCTACGCTGTCGTCGCCTTTTTTGAGGTCTACAGCTACGAAGTCGCGCAGTACATCGATCCTATAGGCGATCTGTATGAGGCTTTTGGGTTATGGTACGTCTTTGAGATGATATTTCCGTTTGGCGCATAACTGACATATCACAGTGCACTCTTCTTGCTCTTTGTACAGTATGCCGTCCCGTCGGGGACATTCAACGACGAACTTTTCGCAGCAGTGAAGGGAGCGGAGGAACAACAAAGCACGTACGACTGGCCGCGCATCGGATGGATATTCGTCTTCCAATATCCGATCGTCGAATTTCTATCCGTCATCATCATTGAAGCCACGGAGGCCACCGGCCATTACTGTGTCAACAGCCTATGGCCCCAATTTGGCCATTTCTGGGTCGAGATCTTGGAGACAATCGGCATTGGTCTATGTGTCCTCGCTATTCTAGGCTTCCGCAACAGGATGAAGAAGCTAATGAAGGTCCGGCGCGGTCTCTCGAAGCTTGCCTGCTTCAAGATCATCGTCTTCATCCGCTTTGCTCAAGCTTGGGCGTTCAGTATCCTTCTGGAGGACGATGTGGTGAAGACTAGCCAGGCCTTTTCATACAACGACATTCTCTGGGGTATCCCGGGTCTTGCGACATGCGCGGAGATGGTGCTCTTCTCCCTTGGCTTCTGGTACGCCTTCAGCTCGACGGAGTATGGCTCGTCTGCAAAGCCTCGGGATCAGCCACTACCAGTATGGAAAGCAATAATTGATGCGATGAACCCAACTGATCTCATACTCGGCATCTGGCGGATATTCCCGTTGTTTGGCCAAGTGCATCGTAGCGGAGATTGGAAGCACTGGCGCGCCGAGGCGAAGAATGCAGGCGTTACTGGCGCTGTCCGAAAAGGCATCAGGAAATATAAAAGCAGAAAGGCTGCGAAGAACAGCCGGTATCAAGAGTTCGATGAGGGACTAGAGGATCTCAAGCAACCTTTAGAGTCTCACTCTCGGACGGCATCAGGAGCGTCCGATCTTGAGAGTTATCCGATGGGCGAGATGAGCGCGCAAGAGATGTACCAATCGCCCGCTGGCACTCCCCCAGAGGAAGCGAGCAACAATCTAATAGCTGAACCGTACCAGGGCAGAGCGAGATCAGCGTCGCAAGTGCAGTGGAATGGTCAACGGTATGACCGAACACCATCGCCGGCAGACAGATATAGCAGAGAGGCAACAGAAGGGCGAGACATGGTCTGAGGCATATACATGCAATTTCGTACTTGATGCACCGCCATCCATTGCATACTTCTCACAGTTGCCAGCCATTGACCCGAAAGCTATGCGACCCTAATTACCGCTCAAGAAGCTGTACCGGAACTCTGGCAAAGCACTCAGAAGCGAATGTAAGTGTTATTTGGCTGCACGCCACACGTCTTAAGACACTCCGACAGACCCCAGTTCGAGCCCGTGCCAATTGGTACCATCTTGCTCGCAGTATCAGCACCAGCGAGGTTCTGGCCGAAAGCAGCATTGACCAATTCGGACGGAAAGCCGTTGGTGAAGACATTGCCGATGTTCTGAGTGCCGGCGTCATCAGCGTTGAGAGCAGAGACGAGCTGTGCGTTCTCGCAACCGTTGTTGACCATCATCTACGGCCGAAGAGTCAGTCATAGGACGCAGCATATGTGGGTGTTCGAGTACGTACGTGCATGCTGCCCTGGGGGAAGATAGTCGCCTTGCCAGGAGTGAGGATCTCAGTCACAAGACAGGCCCCATTCTCTTCGTACATGAACGTGGTAGTATTGCCCCTGTAAGCAAATAATACAATGGTTAGCGGTAGTCTCATGTGGTCTTGGAGAGCTCTGGATAGTCTTCGTGGGTTCTATCCATCGATTTGCTTACTTGACAGCTACGACGAAGTTGTTGGCTCTTGGATGGTAGTGTGGCGGGAGCATAGAGCATGGGCCGAGATTGAGCATGGCCACTGCGCTGGTCAGATATCTGTCTGCATGATCCGAAACGACTTGCACCTACTCGTCATCCCATTGCCTTTGGCGGCTGGGAAAGTCGCAGCGTTCATGTTGGTCACGCCGCCCGGGGCGAAGTTGTAATAGGGCTGCTGGGCCGTGAAGTCGAAGAGCCAGTCGTCATCGCTGCTCAGTAAGGCCAAGCGGTCAAGCTGAGTAGCAGCAGTGGCAAGGTTGGCATCGAGGGATGGGTCGCGGGTCTTGTCAACAGCGACGACATGCTGGGTGAAGGCGGCCAGCAGAAGGCTACCGGTGAGTGCGATATGGGCGAACATGATGGGATTGTAGTGGTCTGAGTCTGGCGGGGGTACTGTGGTTGCCTGCGAGAGGATTCTCGAACGAACGGAAGCTACGCTTTGAGAGCAAAGGAACGGGCGTAGTGCAAGATATTTGAGACTGCTTTGGCCTCTGGTTGATGCTGGGGATGATGAAGTTGACAAGGGTGAGGGCTAGGGTCTTTATACCATCGTCTGACCATGGAAGCCTAGGAGGTGTCCCATCGCAGCCCACCTGGACCTCCTCCAGCCGTCTCGCAGGATTACTGTTCACTAGCTATGCCTGAAGGGCTATACTCGTGGGTGCTGAGCTGGCATCCAAGTCGATTGGGATTAGTTGACCAAGACGCGGCTGGCTCAAGTCCATACCAAGTACGTATCGGATCGCGAGCATCTGCCTGTGCGGCAGCACCAACATCACTTGGTATATCGAAAACACGGCTGCCAAGTCCTTGGATCGATCCTACAGCTCCGGTGTACCAGGCTATACCTTCGAAAGCCTACGATCCAGATCGGTCAGGACGGATGGGGTATTCGCGCCGAAGCGTGCTTACTCCTTCATGAGATGAGAACCCTTCTCATTCGTTGCCATGTGCATGTCAATATCGAAATGAGGTCCAGTAATCGCTCCGACAGATGACAGCAGAAGGTGCTAAGGTGATCCTTCATGGCCCCCAAAAGCGGATCTGCGCTGGACCAGTCCCAGACACATGCATCTTGGTAAGTGGTTGCGATCCAAGATGTTGGTGGCGCATCCCGAGCGCCTCGAACAAAGTTCAAGTGCGAGCACAGGGTAGGCAACAGCCGGTGGTATAGCTATGACCGGTGAGGAACTGGGCGGGGTGTCGGAATCCACTCAGCGTCAAGCCACCAAGTCCACAACGGTCAACGGCCGTCTGTGTAACCAAACTGTCCCATCTGATCTGCAGATGTCACTTCAGGTATTCGGTAAGGCTGCTGGGGTCAATTTCACCATATGGATCTCGACCGCTCACTCATCACCTGGTAATCTCGTGGCAAGCTTGTCATGGTTGTTTCTCCCGATGCAGGCGGGCGGATACGAGGACCGTCTGACACGCCATCTCATCTCAGCCCCATATGGCCGTCTCCCATTCGCTACCCAATATAATGTTGACAAAGGAGGATCTCACCTGCCCTCGCATGAGGCGTGCTAATGCAATTGTCTGCAAGAGGGATGCCGCCGGTGCACCTCTGACGCTGCGGTATCAAGCTAACCTTATTCGGTAAGGGACGTGCTCTGAATACAACCTCACTCCTGCTCTTGGCAGCAACAAGACGGCACACGCTCCTGAAAGATAGTGATGAGTTCAAGCTGCCTAGAAAGCTGTTACCATTTCCTCTTCCTGGGATATCACTGACAAGTCTCCTGACAATCATCACAAAATCGCTTGCCAAAAGGCTGCCTAGAAACCATTTCTCTCCTCATCACGCCAAGAACGCTTCGTTGCTCCTGTTGCTCCTGTTCGCCTCGTGCCTAGAAATGACCATCGTCTTGTCGCCCTTTTTCATACTCATACACAATGCCACGCCTAAAGCCTTTGCTCTACCCACGCTCGTTGACCCTCGCTCAAGCCTCCGGCTCGATAACCACAGGCTGCTCAGCCTGCTGCTGACTGGCGATCTCGCCTCCAGCGGAGCGCTCAGCCCAATCACCCCAAAGTCCCCTCTTCCCTCGCACACGGATAGGTAGACCAAGCTCCTCGGTGCCTTGCTCGACTTTGATAGCATCCTTTGTCCCGAGAACGAGGAGCTCGAAGAACATCTTCGTCGCGTCCTGCCTGGAAGTAGTCTGTACCGGGCAAAGGTCAGTGAAGAGAGCTTCCGCCTTCACTCTCTTCGATGGCGTAGGAGGTGTGGTAGCATCGGTGGGGTGTTCTGGGGCGAAGTGCTCTCGTAGGAGGTGGACCGCGTTCTTCGTTCCAAGGGAGACAGGTCCAGATTGTGCAGGGTGAAGAAGAGGCGCTTCCGTTATGTCGAAGCCTGGGCCTGGAGAAGCGGCATACTGCTCTTCGTCGCCGAGGTCGAGAGGTTGTTCTTCATCCGCTGGTGGTTGAGCGCCCTCAGACATGAGCAGAGGTCCAGCACCTTCAGGGCGAAGCGTGGTGTTCCCACCGAAGTCGCCTGATCCAGCATCGAGCTGGAAACCCTCATCATCGTCTTGTGGGATCTCGAGACGAGGAGTTTCCTGCCTCTCGCTGCCGATCTCTACGTCCGCTACACCGCTGTCCCGCTTACGCTTCTTGTCGCCTGCCTTCCTCACGACTTCCAGAGAGAGGATACCGCGGAGCTCAGGCGCCCAGCCTGACATCAGACCGTCGCCCATGAGGTTAGAGACGAATGTGCCATTCCGCTGCATCTCCATAAGCTGCAGAAGTAGCGGGTCGCGCGGCAAGAACGACGGTGCTTTAGTAATACCCGAGCGGTCATCCTGCTGCTTGCGAATGTCAGAGTTATGTAGCTCGGTCTCCGCATCTTGACGCATGATGCGACGGCGCTTGACTCTCTGAGCAGCTTGCGCGACCGTCTCATCCTCCTCTTGCTCCTGCATGGCAGCTTGATCGAGCTGAAACGTACGCTCGAGCTCACGCTCCTGGTCGTCGCCGATAGTCGAAAGAGGAGAGAGACTATCTCTTTCTCTTTGCCTGGCGTCTGCAGCAGCGTCGGCGCGGGCAAGTGCTGCTGCGTTGGCCGCTTCGATGTCGTCGTTGTTGTCCATGGCACCCATACCCATTTGGTCTTCATCGTCCATGCCCATCATCTGAACATCATCGTCCATCGGTGGTGGCCGAATGGAGCTCTCGCGGCCGGCTGTCACGTCGCCCAAACCGAAGTCCAGGCCGAGATCGAGGTCATCGTCCAGCAAGCTACGATCATCGCGTTTGGGAGTCGGAGCGCGTCGACCGATTTCGATGCTGCGGTCTTCTGCTGCGGGCGTAGATCGAATTAGGTCCTCGCCCAAGTCCAAGCCAAGATCGAGACCCAAGTCGTCGTCGTCCAGGAGCATCTGCCTCTCTTTGCGCCCCGACGGTGTCTGGCTTTCGGGTAGAAGCTGGCTTGTACCGAAGTCGAGGAGGGTAGGGTCTCTGCCTGGAACACGCGATTCTGGCTCGCGTAGAAGATCCTCCGGGTCTGGAAGAGGTGCGAAGAGGTCTAGTTCGGTGATCGTGTCGGGCAGGATAAGTGTGTTCGGGTTTGCGGTGTGGGACTGATTGCTTGGTAGATCGACGTTGCCTGGTCGGAATGCCTGTAAACATATCAGCAACCTTGTTCCCTGTCCGTTATTTCCGCGTGTATATGACCTGCACTCACCATCTTAATCTTGACAAGCGCCTCGTTACAATCATCAAGGAGGTACCTAGCCTTCCTTGAAAAAATCCTAACGACGCCCAGCAACAGCTGCCCGCTCAACCGCAGTGCGATCGGAGCCTGTCCATTCCCAATGATATCCTTGACCTTGGTATCAAGCTTCTCCGAGAGGATGTTTTGCTTCGTGAGCTTCTTTTCCAGGTTCGCCGCCAGCCATACCCGCGCCAATGGGCCGGTTTTGGCGAGGAGGGTCTCGGAGTAGAACATGCTGCGCCGTGTAGTGAGGTAGAGGTTGTACTCGCGACGAGGTCAGATGACGTTATGGGTGTGTCGGCGGTGTAGTGAGGTTGATTCGGAGGTTGCGATCGCGAAGGCGCGTTGTTTTGTTTGCGACAAAGCGCGTCGGTCGTTGTTTTCGTGTCGCCGGTCCACCTTTTATCGTGTGGAGATGTTGAGCTAAGCCATCGAAGCAAACTGTGAATGCTATCGAGCAATGCGACGCCAAAATTGTCGTTGTCGTGAATGTGGTGATGAGATGATGGTTGGAAAGAAGAACGCGCCTGTGGGGCTGGTGTGAGTGGCTGGCAGGCATCTTTCAGGCAGTCAGGCAGCAACTCGGCTGCTCGGCAAGGGTGACCGTCGCGTGGGATTGCAGGGGTCCGCGTTCTGGCCCTGGGGAAGGGGAGCGCAAGAGGAAGTTGCGTTCAGAAACGTTGTCGGACGGAAAGAGCACATTAAGCAGTCGCGAAAGTGATCGAGGAAGCAGCAGCGTTGTTGAAGACGAGACAATACGGGCGAAATAACGATATACTCGCACCCAATGCCCTCACAATAGCGAAACGCTACTTTCCACACCTTGACCTCGCTCACTCCCGAATGGCCGCAAAGACATGTCCAGATCCAACACTCCCTCACTCCCTCTGTACAATGCGCCGGCCCGGTTCGGTTCAGCGATCTCTAGCTCCCGCAATGCTTCACATAACAGCCTCCAACCTCCCTCCGAACAGCCTTCACGAGGCCACCAGCGAGCGAAGAGCAGGATCAAGCTTCCAGGACAGCAGTCGATAACATCTGAGCATGCCCAACTCTCCCTTGATCAGGTCGCAGACAAGCACTCGACCTCCTTGAGCCATGGACTACACCCTTCAGACGCCAACTCGAGGCTACATGTCCAGGGACCCAATGAGCTTCCACATGAGGAGCCAGAGCCGCTATGGCTGCGCTTCGTCAAGCAGTTCCAGGAGACGCTTATATTACTGCTTTTGGCAAGTGCGGCAATCAGCGCTGTAATGGGCAACTACGAAGATGCTATAAGTATAGCTATAGCGGTTACGATCGTCGTCACAGTAGCGTTCGTGCAGGAGTACAGGAGTGAGAAGAGTTTGGAAGCACTGAATCAGTTGGTCCCGCACAGCGCGCACGTTATACGAAGTACTGCTAGCAACAGAGGGAATGGGACTCAAGAGAATGGAATACCGAAGGGACCCGGCAATAGCGAGCTGGCAGCGGCGGAGAAGGCTAGCACGACTGTGGGCGCAGGACAGCTCGTGACGGGAGACTTGGTGCTGTTCCATACTGGAGATCGCATACCCGCGGATATCCGGATAACGCACTCTGCAGATTTGAGTATCGACGAGAGCAATCTGACGGGAGAGAACGAGCCAGTGGGAAAGACGGAAGAGCAGTTGTCAGCGTACTCGCAAGCCAATGGCGACTTTCAATCGCCAATGTATGCTGGGCCTGGCCTGGGCGGCGAGATGAGATTGAACGAACAGACGAACATCGCTTTTATGGGTACATTGGTCCGAACAGGCTATGGTCAAGGTATCGTGATTGGCACAGGTGGCGACACCGAGTTCGGAGCCATCAGTGCGTCATTGCAGGAGATCGAGTCCCCTCGGACACCGTTACAGCTCTCCATGGACCGCCTTGGGAAGGAACTGAGCTACATCTCCTTTGGTGTAATCGGCATGATCGTGCTAGTCGGTCTCTGGCGAGGGATGAAGTTCCTGGAGCTCTTTCAGATCGGAGTCTCGCTCGCTGTGGCGGCTATACCAGAGGGTCTACCCATCATCGTCACGGTCACATTGGCATTGGGTGTGCTGCGAATGAGCAAGCGAAATGCTATTGTGCGAAGACTGCCTTCTGTCGAGACGCTTGGGAGCGTGAATGTGGTCTGTTCGGACAAGACGGGGACGTTGACGATCAACCATATGACTGCCACGAAGATGTGGGGTTTTGGTGACGACCAGCCAAAGGAGGTCACAAAGGTGCACTCTGAGGCACCCAACGGAGCTACTACTCAGGCCATCCTGCGGACTTCGAACGTCGTCAACAATGCTCGCTTGAATACGCACAGCCACTCGCACGTCTCGGCCGCATCCGCCGCTGTCCTGGCTAACACTGGAGGCGAGGAGCTAGCAGCAGCGAAAAGCCGGTGGGCTGGTCAGCCTACTGACGTCGCGCTTTTGGATCTGCTCGACGCTTTTGGCGAAGACGATGTCCGCGAGCGTCTGGGTGAACGGAAACACGAAGTTCCATTCTCAAGCGAACGGAAATGGATGGGCGTAGTCGTACCTGGATCTGAAGGAGACACCGCATACATCAAGGGCGCCCTTGAACGAGTGATCGGACGCTGCGACACGTACCTGTCCAGTTCAGACGGCCAGGTGGTCCTGGACGAGAAGAGGCGGCAAGAAGTCGAGCAAGCAGCACGCACAATGGCAGAAGAAGGCCTACGCGTCCTCAGCTTCGCCTCAGGGCCCGTGAAGACCGACAAAGCAACGCCAAATCGCAGCCGCAGCGGCGCTTCCACACCCGCCTCCTTCCACGACAAGACGAACGCAAGCGAAGAGCTTTACCAAGGTCTCTGCTTCGCAGGTCTGGTCGGCATGTCCGACCCGCCTCGGAAAGGTGTCGATCGCTCCATTCGTCGCTTAATGGCTGGAGGCGTGAAGGTGATAATGATTACTGGTGATGCTGAGACGACTGCTGTGGCTATCGCGAAGAAGCTTGGTATGCCTATCAACCTCTCCTCAGCTCTTGGATCCCCGGTGCTGAGGGGAGATCAACTGGATCATATGAGTGAAGATGATCTTGCGCAAGCGATGAACCGCGTCTCCATCTTTGCCCGCACCTCCCCAGACCACAAACTCAAAATCATCCGCGCCCTCCAGTCCCGCGGAGACGTCGTAGCCATGACAGGCGATGGCGTGAACGACGCTCCGGCGCTCAAGAAAGCGGATATCGGTATCAGTATGGGCAAGCTCGGCACAGACGTCGCGAAAGAGGCTGCGGATATGATTCTCACGGATGACGATTTCAGCACGATCCTCAGTGCCATTGAAGAGGGAAAGGGGATCTTCTACAACATCCAGAATTTCCTCACCTTCCAGCTGAGTACTAGTGTAGCGGCCCTGGGGCTGGTGATGATGAGTACGCTGGGCGGATGGAGGAACCCGTTGAATGCTATGCAGATTCTCTGGATAAGTAAGTCTCTGTTCTCTATCGTAAGAGATATCAAAAACAAGGGAAGTTGCTAACGACGATCTGCTGTACAGACATCCTAATGGACGGCCCTCCCGCGCAATCCCTTGGCGTCGAGCCCGTCGACCCAGCCCTCCTTCAACAACCCCCTCGCTCCCGCACCGCTCGCGTCCTCACCCCTCGCCTTATTCGCCGCGTTTTGCAATCCGCCGTCGTCATCCTGATAGGAACGCTCTTCACATACGTCTCGAACCTCACCACCGAAGACCTCGCCGCCCACTCCGTCTCGGACCGAGATACCACCTTGACCTTCACGCAATTCGTGCTCTTCGACATGTTCAACGCCCTCACCTGCCGCTCCGCCTCTAAAAGCGTGTTGAGAGGCGAATTGCCGCTTTATGGGAAGGGAGGCAATAAGATGTTCAATTATGCTGTTGCTGGATCTTTGTTGGGACAGGGATTGGTAATTTATTTTCCCCCGCTGCAGAGGGTGTTTCAGACGGAGGCTTTGTCTTTAGGGGACATCATTGGATTGGTGGCGATGGCGTCTATGGTCTTGTGGGTGGATGAGGGGAGGAAGTTGTGGGAACGGAGGAGAGGGGGTGGGTTGGGAGGGGTGGGGAGTGGGTATTCGAGGAGGGTGTAATGTGACCTAGCGTTTTGCATTTGGCGGGTTTGTATATCTATTGACTGATGTATTTGGAAGCTTGACAGTCGTCCTCGTATGCCGCCCAGGCCAATGGATTGGATCAAACGTTGTCACAAGTGGTGGCGCTAGTCCCGAAGACCGAGTATGACTCCCAGCTTTGGTCGTCAGTAGGTTCCGCGCGCGCACATTTGTCAATCCACCACGTACGCAATCCATTTCCAAGCACGAAACCCGAACGCATACCTACCCAGTCACCAGCATGCCTACACCCGAATTGCTCTCAAATACGAGCATTGCACCAATGCCGAGCTGCGAACTTTTATCGAGGCACGCACAGGAATCGCGCCATCAATTAAACCTTGGCAATTTGAAACTGTACTTTATATTACACAGCTACGCCGTCTCGATCAGGATCAGCGTTTTCGGTTCCTCGACCTACCGAAAGAGTTGCGATTGCTTGTGTACGAGGAACTGCTACTCCCGGGGTTCCCGTGCGATGCGCTGTGGCCACGCCCGCGATGGACAGCGAGGCGATGGCCAACGATCTTCAGGGCGTGCAAGCAGGTGAACGAAGAAACTGAGGATGTGTGGTACTCCGACCAGACTTTCAGCCTGACCCTGTGCTCCCAGTGGAGCCATAGCCCCAGGAACAAGGACGTCCTTCGTGAGCAGGGATTCTCGTACAAAGGGCTGTCGTATTCGCCCATGCCAGGGGACGCTGATATCAAGATCAGCCGGTCCTCATGTTCCTAACGTTCATGGCGCGACCCTTTCTATGTTCTCATGTGTATGACCGAGTTTCCACCTTTCCTCGGCAAAATCAGACATCTCGAAGTCGTCTCCGACTTCATGTGTCCCACTTTGGCAATAGGACCCGAGAAGAACACTTCCAGACCGCCAACTGGCATTTGCACCTGCTCGTGAACAGTCTACGACAACGCAGAAGCTTTCTGGAATCTCTCAGTATCGACTTTGGGAGAAACCGCTGGCTCTTTCCCGAGGCCGATCTGTTGAGGGTCGACTTGTTGAAGCGGACTTTATCCCCTTTAGTGCTATTGGGTGCTGTTATGGGCAGTGAGCTGGACGTTCGACTTTCCCCGAGGGGGTAGCAGACCGTCTCTCGGCTTATGCGATAACCTAGCGGCCCTGACACAATACGGACATCGGATGGACGGCGCACGAGAGATTTGGGATCGCATTTGCAGTCGAGGTTGATAGAGGATTATGAGTAAGCTGGTGGGAACTGAGGACTCGATATTGGGGTCGGATGACAGGATTGAAGACTTGAGGGGAAGCCTTGTGTGGGGCCACGATGAGTTTTCGAACAAGGTGGTCAAGCTACGGACTTTGCCTCCCAGCACTGAGTAGCTGTCGCATTCCCAATTATCTGGGAGACAGAGATATGCTCCGAATATGGATGCTTGACCCCCCGAGCCACTACACCGTCTACCCGGTCCAACGCTTCAGCATATGCAGAGCTTAGTGCTCAGCCATAGATCATGCGTTTCTATGCACTTCGAATACGCCACCCACTGATCGCGGCTTTGATCAGGCAAAACGCTGATGTTCCTTCGAAGATGTGTTGGTACGTCTAGTGAAAACGGACGGTCAAGCTCTTGTGGAGGCGTTGTTTCTGTTGTGACCACGGGTCTGGGAGGGATCGGCTCTTGTCCTCATGTCCTCATGTCCTCAAGCCACGTCTGAGCGAGTATATTTGGTGCATTTTCTTTACTTCTTCTACGTCTACGTTTTCCTTCGAGAATACGACCAAGACCACTGAACGAGCGCTGTCCGGCACACACGATAAGACACAAAACCGCGCCTTTAGCCACCTTTACAGATACACATAGTACGCAGACCTGTGCAAAACACAGGGTCCCACTTCCAATCTGAAGATGTACTCAACGTCGGATTGCCGGATGCCAATGCAAGCAGTCAAACCTACTGCTCAACCGACGCAACGCTCACCATTCCTGCGTCTGCCGACAGAACTTAGGCTGATGATCTACCGAGAGTTGTTCTCCCCTTGTGGAGCCCCGAACAATGCGATCTCGCACCCAAAGATCCTTCGCACGTCACAACAGATCAACCAAGAGGCGGAGGATGTTTGGTATAGTTGTACGACGTTCAGCATAGAAGCCAAGGCAGACTTGATCTGCGGATCAGTGCGACCGTTCTCGACTGTCTACGTACGGACCAACACCGCCAAGCGTGGAAATACCAGCTCGCCAGAGTGGGACCCAAACATCGACACTTCGCCCGAGACACCAGACTGCCACTCTGCCTTGGCAAGATCCGACGACTGGAGCTTAGCCTGACGCTCGACGCTGGCCTGTCAACCGGACCAGCACTTCCGCCAAATGCTTTCCAAGCTGGTAACTGGTTTCTGTACGTTCTAGCGTATCAACTCGCCGCCAAAAACAGTCTCAAGAGCTTCCGGTTCGACTTGATACGCGAGTGCCCTACCTCCGGAGGTAGATTTGGGCGTGTCAATGTCCAGCAGACACTGGCTCCACTGGCAACGCTTTTGTCGCAGCTCACGCTGAGCAGGACTCTGGTTGAGCTTTCTGGTGTGACTGACAGCAATAAGCGCTACCTATGCGGGAGTGAACAGCAGACACTCTCACTCTCGACGCAAGAGCAGCGCGCCCAGCTGCAGGGCTTCCCAGGGGATTATAGTGACGACTTCAATCCATAGCTAGGTACTATAAGGCGATACGGGTTTCGGGACAATGTGCGTCCGTCAGAGTTGCACAGTCGATCGTGAGCTCGTTCCGGTTGATAGAGAGAAATGAGGTTGCCCAGAGTACGGGAGATGCATTCTTCTGGGCATCGATAGAGGTCGTCTGGAAACAGCCTGATCTCCGATAGAGCAAAGATACGCCAACCACATTGATTTGGTCAGACAAATCGTGTATATAGCTCGGCCGACCGGCACTAAATCGCGGATAGAACTTGGCGTGCGCGGCCGACCCCGAGCGAAGTCCGTTATGCTCGTTTCTATGATCATACTAATAGACAAAACTCCTTGTCTACTCATACTTATGATTATATAGCTCTTAAGACTTATATAAAAACGACTCTAAATGGCCTTTGGGTCGCTATTAAGGGCAACAAGTTGCCCGCTCCCCTCGTCCCCTAACCTAACTAAGCTAACCCCGACCCTAACCGCTTTGCCCGAACCCTAACCTTGCCGAACCCTAACCCTTAGGAACATATGTATGCTTATACTTATGACCATCCAGGTCGGGCGTGAGGGCCACGATCACACGGGTAGCGGCCCGCTTTTAGCGTCAGTCGTTCCACTCCTTAGTCTGGTCGGCCGAGCAGAATCCTGGACAAATCACATCGCGCCTTGCGTGCCGCCCTTGTCCCCACGAGGCGAAGCGTGGCTTCCTTTTGCCGACATCTTGTGCCGGCCCGGCCGCGCCGTTCAACCATCTGAATCTCAGATTCGCACCCTTGCGTCCTCTATCGGTCCAGATCCTCACCATGTTGCGACTACCGGTGCCGTCCGCCTGCAGTAGGCCGTGTCGTAATCTTGCATACTGTAAGTTAATTAATCTGTAGGTCTTCGCGTTCCTGCATCTTTTCGACCTTCTGTGTAACTTTCTATCCTTCGGTGCATACTTTGTGGAACGCGGGGATGGCGGAGAGCTCTTCCAGTAGGCGCGATGGGCCTGAAGCTACGTATCGTGGGCCTGGCATTGAGTTGAAGAGCCCATACAGTGTCTCGGAGACTACGAATGGCAAAGGCGATGTCGAGTCGCCTATCTACGATGATGTTCAGGAAGGGTGGGGTGATACCGCTCACGACCTTCGCGATATGCAGCGGCTTGGGAAGAAGCAGGAGTTCAAACGTATGTACATCAAGGCTATGTTGGCTGAGAGGTAGACTGACATATAGCATAGGCAACTTCAACTTCTTGTCCGCCCTTGGCTTCGTATCGATCTATATGGCCACTTGGGAGTTTATCCTTGTCTCGCTCTCAGTTGGATTGTACAATGGAGGCTTCGCTGGCCTCTTCTGGTGCTTCATCACGACCGTGACATGCTATGCCACCATCGTCGCTTCCCTTGCTGAGATGGAATCAATGGCACCCACTAGCGGAGGCCAATACCGTGTGTCCCTTAGCCATCATCTGAGATCGATATTCATCACTGACATTTCATAGACTGGGTCTCCGAATTCGCTCCACCCCAATACCAGAGGATCCTCTCTTACGCCTCCGGATGGATGTCCACTCTCGGCTGGGTCGCCAGCGTGGCAAGCAGTGTCTTCGTTGTCGCGACCCAGATCAACGCCATGATCAACGTCCTGCAGCCTGACTACGCCTTCACCGCCTGGCAGTACACTCTGCTGATGTTCGCTTTCATCTTCATCACGATCTTCTTCAACACCTGGGGAGCCAAGTCACTACCAATGCTGGAGACGATCAGTCTGTTCGGCCACATTGCAGGCTTCTTCGTCGTGCTCATCCCGCTTTGGGTACTGTGTCCCAAGAACAGCGCTTACGACGTGTTTGTCCGATTTGAGGCGAATGGAGGCTGGAGTCTCGGGCCTGCGTACCTGATATCGCAGGTGACTGTCATCTACTGCAACCTTGGATCCGACAGTGTCGTGCACATCTCCGAGGAAGTCGAGGACGCCAGCATTACTGTGCCGAGAGTAATGTTCTGGTCATTCATCTATAACATATTCCTCGGAGTCATCATGCTCATCACTATGCTCTTCTGCATGGGACCGCTTGACGCAGCTGTGAGTGCCGTCAGCGTGCTCAAATCAAAGTCGGTACTAACGTGGACTAGGTCAACTCAGACGTGCCGTATCTATTGCTCTTCAACAACACCGGCAGCCCAGCGCTCTCGATGGTCTTGAACGTGATACTGTTTCTGCTCATCTATGCCGGTAACATCACTGCTCTGGCCACCTGCGCTCGTGAGATGTGGGCTTTTGCTCGTGACAAGGGGCTGTAAGACAATCTCATCACCACTGCTTTGTGACTCCAGCTAACTTCTTCGCGTAGACCATGGTCAAATTGGATCGGCAAGATGGACCACAAGCGAAGCGTTCCCTTCAACTCCGTCTACGTCACCTCCGCTCTCTGCGTTGTCCTGGCATTGATCCAGCTGGGCAGCACACTCGCCTTCAACATCGTCGTCTCGCTTTCGGTGCTCGGATTGATGAGTACGTACATGATCAGTATCGGCTGCGTATTCTGGAAACGCTTCAAAGGTGAGGCTCTACCGCCTGCTCGCTGGAGTCTTGGAAGCTGGGGCCTATATGTCAATGGATTTGCGCTGTTCTACTCAGCATTCTTGATCGTGTTCTGCTGCTTCCCGACGTTCTTGCCGGTGGACGCGGGCTCGGCAGACTGGTCGCCAGTGGTTTGGGTGGCTACTATCATTGTCTCGGGTGTTCTGTATGCGGTGTATGGGAAGCATCACTACACTGCGCCTGTGGAGTTCGTGGAGGGCCGCAAAGTGGCGGGTGTTGGGCAGCAATCTTCGTACTGACTGGATGGCCCGCCTGTCAATGGTGAGCCAAGAAGGGACGAAGAAGCTACAGGTCTTCTACAGGCCATATAGATGCTGTGTAATTTAGCGTTGTCAGGCTCGTCGTTCGTATCTACTCAACAGACCGCGCTGGACTCATCGAGCGAAAAGGCAATCGGCGTGTTCACGCCAGACTAGTGAAGCAAGGCCAAGCTGCTTATACCTTTCAGTGTAGCAGTGATGCAGCGAGGTAGTGATGGGAAGTATCCCAGCGCCAGGAGCGTTCGAATTTCTACCTCACTTGCCTCAGCCGAATACTAGCGCCCGCGCTAGCTGTGCCAATCAGGTACCGGGCTAGCTGACGACCGCTGATCTCGACTTTGACCACTTCATCATCCTAAACTTCTACACGCAGCCACCGCGGTTCCCGATCTTGAAACCATGTCATCAACAATGGCGTTGCGAAATGTACTCCGCGCACCCGCGGCCATGAGACCGCTCCTACTCCAGTCACCGCGAGCTTTCTACCACTCCTACGAGCATACCGAGCCGCCGCCATACCGGGAAGCAGAGTCCGCGATCCTCTCCTCAGCATTGTCACACGTGCCAGCCCTTGGATTTACGCAAGAGGCCCTTACGCTTGGAGCCAAGGACGCTGGCTATCGCGATATCTCGACCAATCTCTTCCCCAAAGGCGTCTTCGAACTCGTCAAATACCATCTTGTCATGCAAAGACTAGGCTTGAAGGACCGCATACAGTTCCCAGATGAGAGGATGGGTGTTGGGAGGAAGGTACGCAGTCTCGTGCTTGAGAGACTGCGCGCCAACGCAGACACTGGTGTGGTTGGTCGGTGGCAGGAGGCATTGGCTATCATGTCGCTGGCGGAGAACATCCCGGCCTCACTCAAGGAGCTCTCGAACCTTTCGGATGAGATATGGTTTTTGGCGGGAGATGTGTCGGTGGACAGCTCATGGTACACCAAACGGGCATCACTGGCTGGGATCTATGCATCTACGGAGGTGTATCAGACGACGGATCAGTCTACGGAGTTCAGAGACACGGAGAAGTTCTTGGACAGGCGGCTGGAGGAGCTGAGGACTGTGGGAGGTGCTGTGAGCGGCACGCTTGAGTGGGCAGGCTTCCAGGCTGGTGCGATGGTGAATCTGCTGAGGAGCAAGGGTGTAAGAATATGAAGAGGATGTAGAGCTATATGGCGGCAATGTGCGCCTGGCGGCCGCGGAAATTGCTGCATCATTGTGACAATACGATTTCGTTCGCGATCCAACTGGTGTTCTACGTCTGCACACCTTTGTCAATATCATCCCACGCCGAGCCCGAGCAGCCTACCGGGCGGGCAACGTTGACTGCTGATGGGATAAGTCAGGTATATGATACAGCATCCTCGTGCAACAAGAAGCCTTTACAGCCCAGTAGGCAACAGCAACTTCGGGGTAATCTATTATGGTAGGTCTGTGAGCGATGCAGCGCCACGATATTATTCGAGACCTGAGAATGCCGGTCTGTAAGACTGCCAATCCATACGAAAGAAGCGTGACTGCGGATTCGACCCCTGCCGGAGGGGCCGCAGGCCCTTTATCGAAGGTGCTTACATCTCCAGCACCTTCGAGCAGCTAGCGAAGTCGAACAACACCGCGATCATCACACTGCCGTACGACTACGTGACTTGGGTGGTCGCAGAGCGCCGAAAGCAGTATACGGCCCAAACGTATTGATCGATGAAAGGAGTCTGGCAGGCGATACAGGGGCACGAAACCATTGAGGAGATCTGGGGATGTGACGGGAGCTTAGAGGTCAATTTGACGCATGCCTTCGCTATGCACCTGCAACCCTCGCCGCATCATCCCTCGTTTCCTGTCGCCTCCTGACACCCCACACTGGCGAGCGGCAGCATACACCCTCACGCAATGTTCAGCGGCAGATATATAGCGACGAAGACGACGCCGTCTACCCCCAGTCAGGCCTTCAGCACACCGGAGCTCTTGGGGCACATCTTCAGCTACGCCTACGCAGCAATACTTTTACGGCTGCGTAGCGGTGTTCACGCCTCCGCGGGTTGGGTCAACTCGCCCGGCATCCAATACACCAAGCTCTTCGGAAAAGCTGCGCGTCCGTCCGGCGCCATTGCCCTCGGGAATCAGAGCCAGCTGGCAAGCTCGAGAGACAGCAGCCGTCAACTACAAAGGCACCCGTTCCCACTCCTCCGGCGACGATCCAAGCGGCAGAGAGAGTTGCGTCACGAGCAAGACAAGACAATGCCTCGGCTCAGCACGCTGAGCCATCAGTGCACACTCGGAACGCTCGCAGCAGATGGACTCCGTCGATAGCTGGAAGGAACGTCCTCGCCGCATATCAGCATTCGCAGGCACACCACCGATGAATACGGATTCACGCAGTACCCACCGAGCTGCATCGGCAACGAAGCATGTAGCTGTCGCGTCGGCAATCTTCAGCTCTCCGCGGGCGCAGCATATGAGCACGCCGCCTCCGAGAGACTGCTCCAGCCGAAAGCATCTAGTAGGCAATACGGCTGCTCAACAGCAACGTTGGATCTTGGGAATGCTCCTCTGCGAGCAGTGTGACATCAGCACTGTGCGCCAAGTGCGCAACGACTGCAATGTGTTCGAGGCCGGTGCACTCATCTGTCTCGCTCAGCGCACTCTATGCCGCGAATTGCGTGACATGGACATGAATGCTGCACGCACCGGCGATACGGTGGGCCTTCGGCTCAGCCGCCCTCGCTCAACAGCCGACATGATTGCCCAGGGCAATGCAGAGACCCGTCGATCTATGTCTGAGAGTATGGACTCGGCACGGGTCCGTCTCTTGGAAACACCGCCTGTAGAAGGTGGGCGTCCGTAGCGTTAATTGCAGAAGAGAGAGAGGAGACGTAAGTCTTGCGTAAGAACCTTGTTCTTGTCGGTCTTCTGCTTGCCGGTGTAGTCGTCGTATGCGAGCAGCTGTTTTGCTCTGCCTAGTATCGTGTCCTTTAACATAGACGTCGATAGAGGGTTGAGGGTCCCTTCCTCGTGCGGAGGAGTGACCAGCTTGTTAGCAGAAGCAGGCTGTCAACTTACACGGGTGGGAAATGCGTAGCACTTCGTGGTATGCAGCTATCGACGTAAGTCGACTTAGTGGGTGAAGTGGCACTGAGGCAGGAGCCCTGGCGGAATAGCTGCCCCTGATCAGTGTGGTGTCGTTAGGTCACTGTCGAACGAGGTCTGCGTTCTGAGTGCTGAAGACACTGGCCGCTTGCTATGCACACTTGCTATGAATAGGAGCTCAATGCCTGTCTGACAGTACGGAGATCGGGACCTACGATGCAAGTCCAATGTAGCCAGCACTCGCGATCTGAGGGGTGGAGCAAGTCGTCTGGGAGGCAATACAGCAGCGTAAGTCCACTATGAGACACGAGGATGTGGACCTGCCAACGTTTGGCAACGATTAAAACTTGGGGTGTCGAAAACATGGACCCACATTGAGGATGGGAAAAGTCTGGGGTGGGGACTAGTAGGTAATACAGGTGCATGAAACGAACATGGCAGTACCGGGATATTGTCAAGCACATACAAAGCAGTGATGCAATCTGGCACGTTGTGGATTTAATATGGTCAGGGAACTCAAGACATAAAGACTGGAAAAGGAGCTCTGGCAGGCAATACAGGAGCACGAGACGATCTTGATAAGACAGGGATGGTGACAAGGCTGAGACAAGCAAACTTGGATTTCAGAAGCTGGAATTGATGCAGTATGCGGCGATCTCCATATAATGGTAGGCATCTGGTAGGCAATATAGCAGCTCGAAATGGCATTGACAGTACGGGGATGATGGCAAGCACATGCATGAAAGACTCAATCCGAGGCAGCGCGGTATGCCAACATCCGTTGACATAATGGGCTTAGGAAAGATTCTGGTAGGCAATGCATAAGCACAAAGCGACAATGACGGTACGGGGATTGTGACAAGGCTGAGACTGAAGGCATCACGATCTGTAGCGATTCCAAACTTAATATAGGCATCTGGTAGGCAATACGGGAGCTCAAAACAGACTTTGCAGTACGGGGACGTCGAAGGATGCCAGGGAACATATAACAATAGATCATCCACTTTCAATTATCGCTGTGTGTCAAAATCTAGTCAGAAGAGAAAGACCAAGAAGGGGTCTGGTAGGCAATACAGGAGCTCAAAACGTATTTATGAGACGGGGATGATGACAAGCACATGTCACTTATTATGGAAAATTGGAAATCTGAAGAGCATTCGTGTCAGTGTATGCTAGATCTCAGGCTGGTCGGGAACGTCTAGTAGGCAATACGGGAGCATAACCCTGGCCTGACAGGCGGGGATGTTGTCAAGCACATGCAATTGATACAATGCACATAACAGGAATCTTAAGAGCTATTGTGTCAGTGCATGCTGGATCTCCGGCTGGCTAGGAGCTTCTGGTAGGCAATACAGGAGCTCAGAACGACGACAATAAAACGGGGATGGTGTCAAGCACATGCATTTGAAGCCTATCCTGCGCCTCGCTAATCACATGCAACAATCTTAATCAAGCCGTCGCCATGCGCCTGATGCCTGCCTGAATGCCTGATCACATGCCGGAATGATGCCTTAGGCAGTGTAAACAGCCTCATCCATCGCCTTTTGAAACACGTGCTTGCCGAACGTGTCTCTCCCGGCCCGCTCCACCCTGTCAGCGCCGTCATTGTCACCTGCCAGCACAAGCCTCTGCCAGGCACGTGCCACGTCCATCATGGCCTTGTTACGCTCAACTCCGGCAGCCGTAGCGACGACTATACCCGCTATAGTGTTGAGAGAGGTGCCGTTGGAGCTGCCTGGGCGGCTACTGTTGTTTGGAGACGACTATAGGGGTCAGTATAGGCCATATATAGGCAGAATAGGGGCGAAAACGTACCATCTTGGTGCCTTGAGGTGTGAAGAAGTGAATTGTTTTGGCTTGTGCGTGGCTGCTGAAAGGCGTGTCAGTATCATATGCATCAGCATGTGTCAGGGGAAGTACTCACAGTATGGTAGAGGTAGGTAGAACGTCGTAGTGGTATGGTATAGTTCTTGCTGATGTTGGTATACGAAGTCGAGGGTGTGAAGAGAAAGAAGAAGAGAGAAAAGTCTTCAGTCTTCAAGGCAGCGAGATCGGAGCCCACCCCGTCGTCGTCGTCCTCACAAAGACAAACGTCATAGTGAGCGTCGACCAGTCCCAACCCCGTTACCGTAGCGACGAGAGCCGACAGTCGGAGGCGAGCATGTGAAGGTGAGGATGCAGACCACTCTCCAGGAGGGTGAGGTGATATATGTCCACCAACGGCCTTCTTTGAGCATCAGGCGAGCTTTGTCGAGCAGAGAAACAGGTGGTATGGTAGAGAATGGAAGGTTTGTTGACGGATGTAGAAGGCACACGGGTAAGCGAGCGTCTTTTTGTGGGGCAGCGTAATCAAACTTACCGGAATTGGCTCCGCATCGCAACCACAACGGCGATGTGAGAGCAAGGCAGCAACAGCTGAAAGGACAGTGAGCCAGCTGGATAAGCTCCGAAGGAGGGTTTCAAGGCCGTGGAGACGACTGCTCTCCAGCTGTTCTTAGGGTGCCGACGGCTATCTACCTATCGCACATACTACCCTCGCAGCCCATCCATCCAGACTCAAACATTGCCTCTCGCGGGGAATCAACATACACATCTCCCATCGTACCCCAATACTACCCCAAGCCCTCTACCGAACGCCACGCCAACGCAACTTCTTCAGAGCCGTGGGCTGATCATCTCGGCTTCGCATCAACGCCATTAGCTGTGCCCGGCCTGGACGTGACGGTGCTCTTACGACTGCTCGCTCCACCATTCGCTTGCTGCTGACCGCCCCCCATGACGTGCTGCGCGAGCTCATGCAATTCCTCCTCAACCTTCGAATGCTCGGTGAAGGGGTCGTACATCCGGTTACGAATGTATTCGTCCAGCTCCTCATCGCTAATGTTACGTAGCGCAAGCTCGCGGTCCACACCGTCCTTTTGTGCGTGTCGGATGACGACTCTCGTGACAGCCACCGAAACCTCCCTAATCCGACGGATATCTGGGTAAAGCCAATTCTGTTTGATCTCGTCTTCCGTAAGGGACACCGAAAGCCCGACGGCGGATGCGTAAATCATGTTCTGCGTGACGCTCACGGCCTTGGACAAGATGGCTCCGAGGCCGATACCGGGACTACAAGCGATGGGTGTAAAGGTTAGCAGATGTCTCCCAATGACTTCAAACGGGTCTCAGGCGGCCTGCAAGGGTCCTACCCATCGGGATACTTACAAGACGTACATATTGTTCCCCTGCCCAGGAACAAGATCCTTCCCCTCGAAATTGAGCGTCGGGAATGGCGATCCAGAAGCGAACAGGCATTTGCCTTTGGTGTGCTTGATAGCCTCCTCAAACGTGCATTCCGATTTGCTGGACGGGTTCGACAGCGGGAAGATAACCGGTCGGTCGTTGAGTTCCGCCATCCGCTCTAGGATCTTAGGTGTGAAGGCTCCTCCAATAGTCGACAGACCCATAAGAATAGTCGGCTTCACATACTCGATAATCTCCTCCAGAGTCTTGTATTGTTTGCCGTCGTTGTCGTCCCTCGAAAAATAAAGCTTATGCTCTGCCAACTTGCCCGGTCGATCGTTCGTCACCAACCCTTGAGAATCAACGAGCCAAAACTTCTTCTTCGCTTCCTCCTCTGGCAAACCCTCCTTTATGAAGAACTCGGTCAACTGCTTAGCGACACCTACACCGGCGGAGCCTGCACCGAGGAAGACTGCGCGTTGGTCTTTGGGCGCGATGCCGGACTGCTTGACTGCGTTGATGAAGCCGCCGAGGATGACGGCGCCGGTGCCTTGGATATCGTCGTTGAACATTGTGTAGGTTTCTTGGTAGCGCTCGAGGGAGGGGAAGGGGTTCTTGAAGTCTTCGTATTGGATGACGATTCTGTTTCACCCACCATCTTGTTAGCGTGCTGTGCTTCACCATCCAGATTGGGGTTGGTGTATGGTGGTGGACTCACCCAGGCCACCTCTCCGTCAACGCAGCCATCATCTCATCCAAAAAGTCTTTCTCCTCCTCCGCCGTCACCTTGCCTCTCCTGCTGCCCAGGTACAGCGGATCCTCTCTGAACGCCTCATTGCTGGTACCCAGGTCCAAGCACAACGGCAAAGTCTTGAGCGGGTGGATCCCAGCGCATGCAGTATACAAGCTCAGTTTCCCGACTGGGATACCCATACCGTTGACACCCAGATCGCCCAGTCCGAGAATGCGGGATCCGTCAGTGACGACAGTGATCTCGACATCATGCGGCCAGTTCTGAATAACGGTGTGCAGGTGTCCGCGGTCCTCGTAGGAGAGGTAGAGACCCTCGGGTTGGGTGTAGATCTCGGACCAGCGCTGGCAGGCCTCGCCTACAGTTGGGGTGTAGATGAGAGGGGTGAGCTCCTACAATCGCACCAGACGTCAGTCACACCTCCCACGCCCATTCCTACATTCTGCGAAGCTCGGTATGGTGTATGCTCACCTTAACATTCTGCGCCAACAACCGATAAAACAAGTGCACATTCGTATTCCGCAACACACTCAAATACTGATACTTCTCAATCGGCGTCTGCTTCTTCTCCAAGATCGCCAAAGCCCGCTGGATCTGCTTCTCTTGCGTGTCTACTCCCGGTGGGACCAAGCCGTAGGTGCGGAGGTACTTGCGGGCTTCGATGG
>JAKLLW010000690.1:0-26163 GCA_022814695.1 Neocatenulostroma microsporum | reverse complement strand
CTAAAAATTTTTACTGTATTACTATTACTCGAGCTATTTCTATAAAATCCGTAGTAGTAATAGCTCTCTAGTAAAAAATGTCGTAGGAATAGCTACAATAGTAGTAGAAGTAGTAGTATTAATATAGGAGGGAGAGGAGTATATCGGGAGGGAGAGGGATATATAGAGTAGGAATAGTATAAGGAGTATATAATAGGTATATAAGACGGTATAAGGTATAGGAAGGTATAAGACGGCGTAAGGAGGTATAAGATAGCGTAAGGAGGTATAAGACAACGTAAGGAGGTATAAGACGATACTAATAATAGAGTACGAATAGTAGTACTAGCGCCGTAAGGCGCTACCTACTATCTTATATATATAACTATCTACAAACTACTAGTAACGAGCCTCTCTTCGAGGGTAGCGAGCTTCTACTCTAGATTAGTAACCTTAGCCTTAAGGCCCGTATAGCTAGTATAAGCATTATTATTATTATTATTATTATCCTTCTTATTATTACTATTACCGTAAACGGCCTTATACTTATTACGGTTGTTAACTAAGTAGGTAGCGTAACGAGAGGGCAAGTTATTACTAGTAGCCCTTACCTCGTTCGAGAATACGAGATACTCGCGAGTAGCCTTCTTATAGCGCTCGTAAGTATCTAGCGCTATAATACCGTCCTCGGTAAAGACGAGATAGGCGATATACGTCTAGCGACGCTTGCCTTCTACCTATAGTAGATTGTACTCTTTATAGCTAAGGTAGTAGAGGTCGATAGCCGAGCCCTAAGATAGGCGGTCGTCGTATACAATATCGACGCGTATACTACGATTGCCGGATCTAATAACCGTAGCCGCCTTCGTCTTCTACTTTTTCGCTAGTAGTAGTTTAGCGATAGTAGAAGGGGCGTAGCGGTAATAGCTAGGCGTAGGCGTAGATATAGTATCTTCTTCTTCTTCTTCTTCGTCGGGGCTATATATATATTAGTAAGATATATAGTTAAAGTAGTACTTAGTAAAGACGTACTCGTTACGCGTACGCTTCTTACTACTATAGGTAGCCTTCTTACGTAAACGCGGTATAGGCGGCGATAGCGATAGACTAGATAGCGACGACGCTATTATAAGGAGGGAGAGGAGGTTACTAAGGTTGTTGTTACTATTGTTGTTACTAAGGTTGCTATTGTTATTACTAAGGTTACTACTAAGCTTATAATAGTTATAGAAGAGGTAAAGGACTACGAGCGACAAGGGTTTATAACTATAAGAAATAGTACAATTAAGGAGCTTACTATTATCGAGTAAGCGAACCGTTACTATTATTAAGTAGAAGTAGCTATTGTTACGCGTAGTAATAGTAATTGTAAGCTTCTTATATAAATTCGCGAGCGTAGCTAGCTACCGTATTACTATAGTACTATATAGTAATTATATAACTATATCGTCGATATCTCTAAACTCCTTACTACTATATATTGTATCTAGCTCTACCTTATCGTACTATAGTATAAAGGCGGACTATAGATCCCCTAGTTATATAGTAGCGCTAATATCTTCTAGAGCGCGCGTCTTAATAGTAGTAGCTATATATATAGAGAGCCGACTATTAGTAGTATTAAACTCGTTAATCTTCGCTAAGAGCTTATTAATACCGAGCTACTATATCTAAGGAGATAGACTACCCTTTCGGCCTACTTAATATCGAGTCTTCTCTTTATAGTATAGATACTCTACGAGTAGGAAGATATCGCTACGAGCGTCCTTCGCCGTATAGTTAGATAGTATAGTAAAGCCGAATCGCTCTTAGAAGCTAGACCTAGCGGTAGTAGTAGCGCGACCGTATAAGGCTACCTTAGTAAATATAGTATTAATATCGTAAGTAGAGTTCTTAAATACCGAGATATCGTTTACGTACTAACTATTATATAGCTTAAGTACTTCGTTACTAGTAACGCCCTTATCCGGCTTACTACTAAGATTAAGTACGCCGGTAGTAAGGATAGCCTTCTATAGGTCTAGATACGCCGCTAGACTAAGTAACTAGCGGAAGTAAATTATCTCGCGGCCGTAGTTAGTCTAGTTTGTACTAAGAAAGCCGATAATAAGATAATCGACAATATGCCGGAGGTAGCTAATATCTATCTATCGGATAGCTATACGGATAGTTAAGAAGTACGCTTCTTACTATAATATACGGCTTAGTATAGTTATATAGTAGTTATTAACAATCTTACCCTTCTACGCTACCGGCGTAAAGGCGGTCTAATATATACTATCTACTAGCCGAAGGTATTACTACGTAGTTAAGTTACCGACGATAGTACGTATCTTATCTAGCTCGCTTATATTAGTAGCCTCCGGTATCTCGTAGTTACCCTTCTAGAGCTCTTCTATAAACAACGTAGCTACGCGCGAGCGGAAGCCGTTAATTATAAGGCCTTATATAATATAGAACTTAGGACTAGTATTACTAACTTACTTCTACCCCTAGAACTTCGCGTCCTTAAAGAGACTATAGTCGAGCTTATACTTATCCGGATCTAGACTCTAGTACGTACGGAGTATAGTATAGTACTAGTTTATTATAATATAAAACTATACTAGAGGGCCTACTATCTAGCGTCGTACGTCGTAGTCGATAGAGCTCTCGGCGCCCTCTACTTTAGTACTCCGGATACGCTACGCGGTTATCTAGTCGCCGACGACAATCTAGAGTCGCTCCTTAAAGTCTTCGTCGCGGTTAAGCTTAAGGAAGTTTAGCTAGATATCCTTATATACTCTAAACGTACCTTTAATAGTCGCCTTATTATACTAAGCGACTAGTAGCTTATATACGTCGGCCGGATTAGGATTAAGGGGGTTAAGCTCTAGCTAAACTAGTAGCTTTAGTACGCTATTAGCCTTAAAGATAGTATCTAGCTCTTTCTTAAAGAGGTAGTATAGTATAGTATAGATATAAAACTTAGCGAGCTCCTTAGTAAGAGTCGTATTCTAAAGAGCCTAGACAATAGGCTTATAGTTAAGGTTTACGCTATAATTAAGTATACCTTAGTTTAGGCCGGTAGAAGGTATATACTTATACTAAGCGATAAAGAATAAGGTAACGTTAAGCTATATAGTAGTATTACTAACTACCTAATACTTTACAATATTATAGAAGTTAAGATTGTCGTAAGAGACGAACGTCTATAGGTCGCGCGCGATATACTAGATAACCTCCTATAGTAGTATTAGTAGGAGCGTAGTAGCGATAGTAGCTATAGTAGTAGTCGTACCTTATACTCGTTCGCGATAAAACCTAGCTCTCTCTAAATAGTACTATAGCTAGTAATTACGCTAGTACTAGTAAAGGTATTAATAACTCTATACTTAACTCTACTAGTCGCGAGGTATACGCTAAGCGACTTTACGAACTAGCTAGACCTTCGAAGTACGCGTATATATACTACGAAGAAGGTTATAAAGAGAGACCGCGACTATACTATCTAATCGATCGAGTAGTTACCTTTCTTCCTACTACGCCGCTACTATTAATTACTATCGTCGGCGTCTCTAGTAGTACGAGCTCCTACGCTATATATCCTCTAACTAGCGCGTTAATTAATAAACAAGTTACCGAGTAGCTTCTACTATATTAGCGCTATATACTCGATAACGTCCTATACTACTACGAGATCTATTAGCTCTATAGACTCTATAGTACTATATTTACCGAAGTACGGCTTACTAATAAGACTATCGAGCTCCTACTTTAAGATCCGTACGCTTATAGCCTTCTTACTATAAAGGAGTATACTATAGCGCTTAGTATACTACGGTAAGCTACGCTTACTAACCTATATAGATACGAAGTCCGGTATACTTATCCGAAACTACTTAGTAAGCTTATACCGGATAAGGTAGTATTTCTCTATATTAGTAAGGTATAAGCTAGTATTCCGAGGCCTCTTTATAGAATAGCGCGTCTTATCCTTATTCTCGCTATTAACGTCGTCCTTATCTTCCTACTCTTATATAGTAGCTCGGAAGAGAGCGTCTCCTTTAGCTTAAGTTATATTAATAACTAGAGGGCTTAGTATTACTAGTAGAGCTCGTTAGCGCTCGGTCTCGGTAGTAGCGTATATAGTTTAGCGAGTTCTAATATTAGGAACGACTAACCGTAATAGTTTTAGGGTAGATCTATATAAAAAGTATATTAGTAGAAAGTACTCGATAAGTAGAATCTACTACTATTACTATATTATAGATATTACGTCGTAGAGGCTAGTAATGTCGCGTTTAGTAAATCCTTACTAAAATTAGAGTATAGAAAATTACTATATAGTTTTAGGCTAGATAGTAGTATAACGGCTATAAGTATTTAATTAGCTCGGTAAAGATAGACTCTAGATTTCGGCGCTTTCTATAGCGCTATAAGCTCAGAATTTGGCTACCTTTCCTTATTCGGCACTAGCGTATACTCAAACACGGAAAGCCTTCATAATGCTGGCTGGATTGATGTTGAGGTAGCGTCAAAACACAAACTGTTCTATACCGCTTTTCTAAGGGCGGTGCCTCGCGCGCTCGGGTATCGTACGTCGCATTTGCTTTAGGGAATGAATCCTACGCAAATACTCGGTACTCACTTCCCTTCGGCTCGCTTGCAGCGAGACTCAGTCGGTATTCAGTGTGGTGGAGGTATTGCCCGGAGTGAAACCAAGTACTGCCCCTATCAACTCCGCTGCAGTGTGGGCAAACCTGGTCCGCGGCGTCTGTCGCGCTAGGTGCGGCTGAAAAGCCTAAAATAGTCAGCAATATCAATCAGGATGTCCCGAGCTTCGACCGCAAGTGTAAGGTACGGAGTAGCTTCACAATCGAGACGACATGTTCTACCGAAAAGATATCAATGCACAGAACATCAGTGGCATGGGAGCCCCAGACAAACTACGGGACATGAGGTTTATCATCCTGCCAATGCTCCCATCATACCCGCGACCTTGCAACCAGCTCAAGCAGCGTACTGTCGCTCCCGACATTGCCTGGGAACACAACATACGGCAGTCTCGGCCACTTGCAGGTCGGTTCATCGCAGCGCCACAGCGGCATAACGTGTGCTCTTCGCATCCCAAGCCCTTTCGTTGCCATATCCCATGATGTGTTTCCGCCCTGAAGATGATGCGTCAGTATGGATCTCCACGAATGGGTAAGACGATCACAACGAACCTTCGCAATGAGATAGCGCGGTCTCTGGTTCAGATTGACCAAGAACGAGACCAAAGCTTGCGCAACTGTCGAGCCGGTATCGAGACTCTTCCGCTCATCTTCCCCAGTCACCAGCTCGCGACTGTTCGTAAGAAGTACATCTTGTCCGCGCAAGAGCTCCATCTTTGCCTGAAACCTGGCATCGATGTGCGCATGTGGACCACGGGCTTGAGATCCGCAGGTTTCGCCTCGTTGAGTTGAGCAAGGGTAGACAGTAGCCCACCACGAACGCCACCGACCTTTCTTTCCAATTTGCGCGCTCCGAGCTCACGAAGTCGCCCACACTGCCTCTCGAAGGACAATGACCGCGCCTTATCCGGCATGTCCGCCTCCACATTGCATCGACCGTGGATCACCATCTTCCCAGACCGTTGAATCATCTTTGTCCAGGCCACGAAGACACTCTCAAGTGAGTGACCGTAGTTTTGCGGATGCGACCCAATTCCCATTGTCTAAACGTGTGCCAATCTCAGACGTCCGTGGTCTACAGCGGTTCCTCGCGGTGACCATGCGATCGTTGCGATGATTGTGAGCAGACAACTAGCAGCGTGACAGACCGGCAGAACCGCAGAAGGGAGACGACGGGAGGCGAGACCGCTGGCTGTCCAGCTGGGTAGGTGTAGGCTCGAGGAGGAAGCGAGTAGTGGGTAGGTTCCCAAGGACGTGATACCATGGAGGGACGTCAACGACGTGTCTACAAATGTCCGTGGTGAAATGATCGTGAGCAGCAGAGTAGCACACGATTTTATTTTATCGCAACATCTGGGACATCAGATCGGCGTTGCCCTACATCTGTTCGCGAAGAACAGCTGTTGTACAAGAGGGGACAAGTAGTGAGACAAGGTTGTAGTGATATGAGAAGCACACTCATCGCATTGCAAGCTAGCAACTATCTCAAGTCGCCGCCGCTGTCCTTGCGCCGCATACCTGCCGCAGACATGCAGCTACCCTGTCCACTTGAATCGTTTCTCAATGCTGCTGGTCGTAGGGGCGAAGCATCTACTCCTCCTCCTCATCACCACCCTCGTCACCACCCTCATCCTTCTTCTCCGCAGCCTTGGCCTTCTTCCTCCTGACACGGCCGGGACGCCCACCACCGAATGGCGAGGTGAGAGCGAAGTCGATGTGCTTCTGTGAGTCGAGACGGACGATGAAGGATGGCACGTTGACGATTTGGCGACCGACGCTTTTACACATAGTCAGCATACACACTCCGCCGCATGTGTCTGGGAGGATGAACATACCGGATGTGGCGCTGGCGGATGAGCACACGAGCGTGGTGGATGGACTTGGCAAGACCGAGCTTGTAGACGCAAGTCTGGAGACGGCGCTCCAAGAAATCCTCGACCTTCAGGGCCAGCACGTAATCGAGCTTCATGCGGGACTCGTCGAGCACACCGACACGGACCAGACGGCGAATGAGGGCATTGCCTTCGAAGAGACGCTTGGGGTCCTTTTCGTCGAGGGTGAGAAGTTGACTGCCCAGTCATTAGTATTGTGCCGTCATACTGCCGGTGCTGTACGCAATTTTCGGGTTGGTGGATGGGTGCATGCTTACCGGGCAGCACGACGAATCTTGGAGAGGGTGAGCTGGACACGCCACACCTCACGCTTGTTCCTGAGACCGTACTCGCCGACGATCTTCAATTCGGAGTCACTGCCGAGGTTGTTAGGATACCATTTGACATGAGGCGAGACAAGCTCAGCACTCAGTGGCCATTGGGGTGTACTGACAGACGAGCCGATTCGAACGGACGCCGAGGGACCTTGTAGGTCTTGCTGTAACTGCGTCTGTGAAGAAGTCAGCATGTGCCATAATGGTGCGGGGTGGTCGGGAAGTAGAGCAGCTTGGGTGTGCGATTGGCAGTGACATCGAGACTGCAGGCAGGTAGCGTGGTTCTTCTCGGTGGGCAGGTTCGTTCGCTGAGGGGCTATCGCATTGGATACTGGTCGCCATGCCGTCTTTGCAAGCACTGTCCGACTTCAAAGCCCCAAGCGCTCCTTCCTGTCTTTTCTGCAAGCACCGCTCCGTTCATGGACGCTGATGCTGTGCTTTGGTGATGCATCCTTCTGCCCAGTATGGTTGCTCGTGTGCTCGAATGTCCATTGCCTGCCTGCCTGCCGCTATCGCTGCTCACTGCGCATCACATTTCCCAATGCTGCTCTTGCCTCCCGACCATGATATGTATCACTTACGGCGCCATGGTTGTGGTTGTCGAGGTTGCTGCGTCGCAGATGTCGTTCGTGCAATCCAAGCTTGAAGTTCTCGAGAGCAAATTGGTAGAGCGGGCAGATTCCGCGCGAAAAGTGCGATGCCAAGCCAACACTCCTCCACCTTGGATTTCGCTTTGCGGACGACGAGAAGTTCGAACAGACAAGCGACGAAGCTGGTGAGTTCAGGCCATACATCGCGCAATCGCATTGCTTGCTGATAAAACTTCCAGAAATCTAACGAAACCACGACGTACGCGATCCTTCCTCCGATCCTCGAGAGCCTTCACTAATTGTGCGATAGCCATCGAACAACTTCACAATGGGTCACGCCGCCGGTCTCAGAGCGGGCACTCGCTATGGTCAGTACACCCGAGAATGAGATATATGATGAGAAAGAGAAGAATGGAAGAAAGTGGTCATAACATTGGAAATGGGACAGCAGAGGCAGGCATTGGACATGGGCTAACATGGCGAAACAGCCTTCTCCCGCGACTTCAAGAAGAGGGGTATGATCAAGCTCTCCACATACCTCAAGCAGTACAAGGTCGGCGACATCGTCGATGTGGTCGCCAACGGTGCGGTGCAGAAGGGCATGGTACGTTTCCACTCGCACAGGGCTGCATACGCCATTTGTATCCTCAGCCAAACCAGCGCAAGTGCTAATGGTATATACAGCCATACAAAGTCTACCACGGCAAAACCGGCGTAGTCTACAACGTCACCAAGTCGGCCGTAGGCGTGATCCTCTACCGCCAAGTCGGCAACCGCTACATCGAGAAGCGCATCAACGTCCGCATCGAGCACGTCCGCCACTCCCGCAGCCGAGACGAGTTCATCGCGCGCGTGAAGAGCAACCAGGCGAAGATGAGGAAGGCCAAGGAGGAGGGCGTGCACATGCACTTGAAGAGGCAGCCGGCGATGCCGAGGGAGGCGCGGACGATCAATGGCAAGGAGAACAGGCCCGAGAGTATCAGCCCGATTGCTTATGAGACTTACATCTAAGCGATGGGTGTTTCTGTGGCGGTTGCGGATGGCGTACGGTAGTGGTACAGACAGCGTTTGTTGTACCGAGAGATGGGCGAGGCTGCAAGGTGCTTGCCCGCCGTCGACGGTCAGCTTCCATAGCGCGCAATGAATTGCTTATGCTACCAAAACAAGATATGCTTGTCCGCAACAGTTTTCATCAAATGTCGGGCGTATATGCGTAGTTGTAGCATAATTATCCCCAGCCTTATCGCATCACGTGCAAATGTGGCGTAAAGCTGTACCTCAGGCTTCAGACATTTCCCCTTAGCCTTCCGACCTTTTTGACAATCATCATGACAACTATGATGTCCTTGCTCTTCTAGACACTCTCCATTACACAAAAGAATCACCAGAGATGTCTCCCCCATCTTCAGCTCAAGCGTCAATAACCAGACCTCCATCATCGGCCAACAAGCCATCTCACTCCCGCCACACTTCAACAGCAGCGCAGGAGGCCCGGTCATCAAAGGCTCCATCTCCAAAGCCACCACCAGTCGCGACTAAGCCGGCCGTGCATTACACATGCATTATCCGCCTCCCCTTCCCGCGAGGTGACTTCGAGGATCCTCCGCCAGTGGAGTGGGACACGACGAAAGATAAGGCGTTGTGGAAATTGGTCTCCAAGGCTAGCAACTCTAAAGTACCACTCCCTATCCCTCGCTTCGCCTTCCTTTCCCTGCCGCGCCTCTCTTCTTCTACCCGATCATGTAAAGCTCAATGTTGATAGATGCTATAGGATCTCGACTGGGAATCCATAGCTACCCGCTTCGATGTTGGGCTTTCGTTCTTACTACAGCAAGCTGCTTGGCTGTATGAGAGGCATTTTGAGGGTATGAGGAAGCAGATGCAGAAATTGGGTGGTGGTGGAGGTGGCGGGAGTCCGGTGCCGCCGGAGAGTGGAGCGAGCTCGGGGACTGCGGCGGGAGGGGTCAGAGGTATGTCTCGTTGTTCGCGTGCTGATGGTGAGGGGAAAGGCTAACGTGTCCCGCAGATTCTCGGATGCCTTCTGTGATTAATACGCTGAAAGTTCAGCCTAATGCTGTAGGCAGTGATGGCAGCTCGCCAGGTACGCCACGCTCGGCACACCCGCCGATCTCGAGGACGCCCTCGACGACAACGGTCACTCAGAGCAAAATCTTGGGCGGGAGTGGGAAGCAGCCTCTACAGAGAGCGTTCAGGACTTCCAGTGGATCTCAGCGTAGGCCAGCAGCACCTACCCGTACAATAGAGACTGAACAGGACGACGAGTATGCACTTGGCCATGACGGCCCATCTTCTGACTCAGACGAGGAACCATCATCTATGGCTCGCAGTCAAGCTTTCAGACGGCCACCCCTCGGCAAAAAGCCAGCCTTACGAACACTAAGCTCAGACGGCGACGCGGAAGAAGACGACGAAGACGACTCCTCAGGCGGCTATCTCCCCTTCGCAGCAGGCTCCAAACCCACCAAAGAAGACCCTACAGCTACTCTCAAAGGCGCTGTAAAGCGACACAGCACCGCCGCCCAACCTCCCGCTCCAAGTACTTCCCGCCGTCCACCCAGAATCGACCCGTCAGCAGAGTCCTCAGCTTCCTCCGCCAGCTCTGCGGCGGCCCAACCACCCCCTTCTAGCTCAGAAGATCGGCCCGGTCCAATAAGTCCACGGCACAAAGCTCAACTTGCGAACGCTAACTTGAGTCCTCGGTATAGGAAGTCGGGTAGTGAAGGGTCGCCGAGTATGGGCAGTAGTTTCAGCGACTTGGACAGCGAGAGCGTGACGCAGAGTGCGCTGGAGGAGGCGCTGTTGAGTGGGATGCAGCATGGGAATTTGAGTATTGCTAGTCGGATGAGTAGTTTGACGAGGGATGTGCTTAGGAGGCCATGAGGAGGTTTGCGTGGAGAGGAGCAGTGGGCGGGCATCATTGGGGGACAGTATGTTGCCTGACCTTTTCGTCCAGGGCTTTTGAGCAGTGCAGTCGCGTGCTTACGAGTAATCGGGATGGGGTACGTAGCAGAATCTTCGTCGAAAGAGGCAGAAGCTATCGGGAGATACTGCCGAAGCGGGTGAATACTCTGGCACACCCAACATTCCACCGTCCCGGATGTTGCGACAGACGAACAGTCTGTTACGTTGCCTATCAGGGTCAACCCAGCCCGGAACCTTTCTGGAGACGTTGTTGATGTCTCTCCACAGTATCGGATCCCTCGAAGGTTTCCACTACTACTACCGCTCCCTTCGAAATTAGGCAAGCCCAGCTGGACAGCCAGCGCTCTCGCCAGTCTGCCGCTGTCTTCATTATGAGGCTCTGCCGGCTCTGCCGGTCTATCAAGCTGCCAATCGTTTCCGAACGAGTATCGCATTGAACGCGTGGTTACCACAAGGAGCCGCTTCAACCAGGGCCTCGTCACCTGGCGAACGACGGTTGGACGACTGATATCGCGACATATACACGGCATCACGGTCACCACCCGTTCGAAAGTGTCTTCGTAGTCAAACGACAACACATCTTCCGCTGTATTGGCCCAAACAGGGAGGGAGGCAGGTCAGGGGGCTGGACTCGTATACTGACCACGGTGGATGCAGGATGATGAATCATGAAAGCGGAGCGTCTGATGAAGCAGGCAGAAGATCGGATCTGCTGGATAGGATGTGATGGCTGTGCCATGCTCGGCTGTCTAGGAGACTTGCTGAGCTTGAGATAAGAAGTGGGTGTCTGATGGTGTATTTGCGGAGATGGTGGTGACGGAAAGGGTGGCGGCGTTACTGCGAAAGGTCTGTCTGCCAGCCTTACCCTAATTCAAGCAGGTTTGAGAATACGTTGATTGTGGCGGGCCACGCATTATCCATCAAGCCTGCTGATCTCAAGCCCGTGAATCACATGCGCACGTGGATTGCAGCCTCAGGCGTGCCTTCCTCGAAGCACTTGAGCCTAAGCTCAATCCAGACTTTGCCGGCCATCGTTTGTTGTCCTTCCAAATTCTCCGCTGCACAACATCTCTTGCATCCTTCCCAGTCTCACCATGGCAGACTCTCCTCCGGTCAAGCAGGAGGAAACAGAAACTCCACCACGACGTACGACATCACCGGAGAACATGCAGACACCAACGCCAGCCGGCGCACGTGCTACCAGAAAGGCCACAGACGAGGCCACAGCACCGAGCGAGCAGCCACAAGCGAAGCGTCAGAAGTGAGTGACAATGGATTCGTGAGGCATGACTGAGTATCCTGACTGACTAATACGGCCTACAGGCTTGACTACTCTGATGTCATCACCGTGCTAGTCGGCGGAACGGAGGCCAAGTTCCTTGTGCACAGAGCTGCCATCTGCGCCAAGTCAGCTTTCTTCACGACCGCTTGCGGCAGTGATGGCGAGTCGAGAGACAGGCAAGACATGGTCGTTCGTTTGCCAGAGTATGAGCCGGATAGCTTCCTCGCCTACACTCACTGGATCTACAAAGACAAGCTGGATATGACGCTCATGACAAAGCCGATCGCTGGGCCCGGCGGCCGCACCATACCACCAACTTACCGCAACCTAAGCAAGGTCTGGATCCTGGCCAACTATCTACAGGATGCCGAGTTATGCAACATCGCGATCGACCAGTTTCTCACAAAGCTTGATTCTCTGCCTAACAACTGGACGAGCGTCATGACCATACGCTACATCTGGGAGCATACGGCTAATGGGTCCCCTCTGAGGCGGCTTTGCGATGAGATCATTGCTACACGCGCTACGGCGATGTGGGTCGAGAGGGTTGCGGATGACTTACCGTCGGAAATCATCGTCGACCTGGCGAAGAGGTATGCGCGAGGAGAGCAGAAGGCGGTGCAGGGCCCGAGTATTGCGGACAGGTGCAACTACCACGTTCACGCCGACGGGGAGGAGAAGTGCGCTTGAGGAGGAGCTCCCAGCTGAACAAGAAAGGCATCGTGTGCCCCCAGGCTCCTTTGTTTGAACACAATTGGGTGCGCACTCCGCAGCGTAGAGAGCGAAGCGGCGCGAAGATGATGGCGGCGACTTGGCATGGTTGCTAGCTTGAGCGTTGGGATCAAGCGTGGAAGTACTATGCATAGAACATCGTATGAGAAGTACACTGACGCCACCGAGCGCCCTCGCTAAATACTCAGTCTGCCCATGAAACCGCCGAACGCCCTCACCTAGATGTTCAGTCCTTCCGTGAGACATGCATCGGCAGGCTAAGGCATCCCACCTCATCCGCATCTGTCGCCATATCCTTCGTGATTCGCATAAGCCGCATCCCTCCGTCGCCGTACCCTTCCTTGGTCACCTCGTCGCATCGCCGTCTAAGCTGCAGCCTCCTCACTTCCGCCCAAACGCAAATCGCCTCTCCAATCCCGCCCCAACCGCAAGATTACCCCCCTCAGTCGGACTACTAAACCCCCCAAACCTCACGCTCTCAACACCACCACCTACCCCGCCAACCGCCGCACCACCCCCAAATCTCCCGCCACCAAGACCACCCCCACCCTCAGCAGCGTACCTAGGACTCTGCTGCTGTGCCGACATACCCCTCTTCAGCGGATCTCTACCCACCCTCGCAGGCGGCTGACCCCACTCTCCAGGCTTGTCGTAGAAGGAGGTGTTGTCGTTGCGATCGATAGCGTACTCCGGTGCTTGCGTCCAGGGGGAGAAGTAGTCTCTCCTCTGCTCGATCGGGCCTTGGACGTAGGAGGAGAGGTTCTCCAACACGGGGATGAGAACGCGGGTCCAAAAGTCTTCCTTCTCTTGATCCTTCTCTTCCTTCGTCTTTTCGGCAGAAGTCGCCGCACGCTTGGCGGGTGTACCGATAGGCGCCATCGAAGCGGGACTGCTGGTCTCATCGGCGGCGGTAGTGCGTTTGTTAGCGGCCATAATGCTGTTATACAAATCCTCATGCCGAGCAAAAGTATCGCCATTGAACCACCACTTCTTCAACTCAGCATCGTAGTTCTGCATCCCATGTGCCGACGACTTCAACGGAGCCGAGCTCTCATAAGCAGCCTCGCTTCTAGCAAGTAACTCCTGAAGCTTCGAGGGTGTGGCAGTGGCATCCGGCTCCTTCTTTTTCCAGTAAGGATCCGGGCTACTGTACGACATCTGCTTGAAGTCTTCGGTGCTGGCGGCCGGCGTAAGCTTCACTCCACCGCCAATAGCGGCATTGAAGGTCGGCGCAGTAGGCTGTAAGCTCGGTGGCAGTCCGCTCGGGTTCGCTACAGTCTTCCTCAGTTCTGGTGACTGGTCCAGACGAGCGCGGTGGTCAGTTAGCAAGGTCGGCACTCTCGTAGCACCTGTACCTTTGACGGCTTGCGGTTTCCACGAGATGTTCGACGTCATGCCCGTTCTCTCCCAATTGGACCCCGGCTCTGCGGTCGATTCACCCCCGGCGGTGGCTTCGTTGCTGGCATCAGATTGGCTGCGGAAAGGATCATGCAGCACAGTCCGAATCTTATCTTGGCTGAGGCTGCGTGCCTTGGCTTGATCACCGAGCTTCACAAGCTGTTCGCGCATCGCGGTGCGTGAATGCGAAGGTGCGGCCGATGTGCTCTGGTTCGGTGCCGCCGTGCGGAAGGTCTCAGCCTGAAGATGTTTATCCCATTCACTTCCAGTTGCTTTCGCCTTGGAACCAGCACCTGACGGTGGAAAGTGGTAGTCGTAGTTGAGAGGTTGCTGTGGCTTCTCGGTGTAGCCGCTAACGGAGCTGTATGCTGCGGCAGTTCTTTCTGCCTGGTCGACATACCTCCGCGGCCTCTCAGAGTAGCTGCTGGATGGCGCATAGGGTGGGTTGCTCCTGCTTGGCATCCCACCAAACATGGTCGGGGGCCCGCCGTAGATGTTGCGGAACGAATTGTCCGTGTAGAAGGGGTCCTGCATGCCCTGCGATGAGGCGCCGTAGAAGAAGTTGTTGTTGTAACGGTCCGCACGCGCGTTCTGTGGAAGCTGGTATTGCTGTCCGTACTGGTACTGCTGAGAACTGCCTGGATATGCGCCGTAGGCAGAGTAGCTGCCGTAGCCTGGGTAGGTCTCATAGGAGAACTGCTGGCCGGTGAAGGCTCCACCCTGGGACTCTGACTTGAGTGATGCTGCGTCATCAGTTCTCTCATGGGTGTCGTGCGAGGCTTCAGACATTGCGGCCTCGGAAGCAGCGTTCCAAGCTTTGGGAGCCTTCGGTGCAGTGGGTGGAGGTTGTGCTGGGCGTATGTCCGGTAGCAGCGCCTGTATCTCTTTCTGTCCAAACGGCAATCCCATCGCATTAGCCTCACGCTGCTTGGCGATTGTGCGGAAGTAAGCGAGCTTGTTCTGCTGCAATGTCTGGTACTCAGTCTCACCCTTCAGTCTGTCCGCCGCCAGCTGACCCTCGATCTTCTTGCGGATGTTAGAGAAGTGACCGATGTTTTCCCAGACGTAGCGCTCCATCGACCATTGATGCGCCGCGACGTCACCGTTGGGATGTTGCACGAACTGAAGCTGACCGTTCTTGGTTCCTGGGTTCTGGTGAATGAAGTCAAGGCTCGGCAGTGCGTTGCCGAACACTTCGTAGATCTCACGTGTATCGACTGTCGCTTCGACCGTGGTCTGCTTCTGCTCGGGCTTGTCTTCGTAGGCGTTCAGTTGCTCCATGTTCTTCCTGCTCTTGCGTGGGACGTACAGCTGAAATCCTCCGGCATCAGCGTGCATCGAGTCCTGACGCTCGGTGTCGGACGGCAGAGTGCCGGTGGTGCGCTGTGAAAGGCTGGACACGGAGCGACTGAGTGAATTGTCGCGCGTTGCGGGTGCAGTGCGGAAGGTGTTGATGCGCGTCTCAACGGGCATGATGCTGTCGCCGCCTTCTCCAGCAGCAGTTGCGTCAGCGGTGAAGTCTTATATATACATATATCATTTCCACACTAGTTTACCTTTGGTGCGTGACACTTGACGCTCCTTCTCCGGCGGCACTGGAGCGCTCCTCGCCGCCTCTTCTAGCTCAATGCGCTTGTTCTGGCGCGCCAGCTTGGCCTCGGCGAGTGACATGGTGGGTGGGCTGTCTGAGGATGTGGGTGGGGCGTTGTCTGGTGCTTGATGAACTTGCTGTGAGACGTTATCTGAGCTCCCATCAAATGACTGCGACTTCGGCGAATGTTGGCTAATGCGACTGATGGTACGCGAGGCTGGTGGCGAGCGTGAAGTCGCTACTTGCGGCGTACCAAGAGGTAGCCGGCTTGCCTGCAGAGCTGAGGCATTCGGTGGATGTCGGCGGCGAGATGAAGCTGGCATGAGTGAGGCTGCAGCAGTTGAGTCAAAGGCACGTGGCCGAGTAGTGGTCCCGAGCGTTCAAAGTCTAATTTAGCGCAATCTGTGCTCGAGGCGGATGCGCTGCAATCGTTGGCCGGCAAGTGTGTTGAAGGGTCTGGCAAAGGTCGCGCAGTTCGAGTGTATGTTCAGTCGTAATTGTCGCAAGGTCTGGTGATCCAAGACGATGTCAACATTGATGTAAATGCAATCCTGGAGAAAAGGCGATCCGGCTATCTCCAGCGGGAAGGTACGCTAAGCGACTTGCAGCTGCCGTCTTTGAACACCCTGAGACATGCATTCACTGTTGAAGAGGTGCATGCAAAGCGCAATTGAAGACATACAGCTGCAGCGAACAGCAGACACAGTGAGAGGAGGATACACGATGAAGAAAAAGTTATTGGAAACATACTTGCTTGTGCGCGTCACGTGCGTGTCAACGTTCCCAGCAGCCTGGCCATGCTCCTAAACCAGCGACAAACCCCAAGACCTTCGCCCCTTACGGGTGAACAACACGTATCTCATAGCCATGACAGCCTTCGTCGCCAACTCTCTCACCACAGTATACCCATTCACACTTGCACTCCAAGCCTCAATTGTTAGCACTGAACTTCCTGATCATGCGTGGCTGTCCTCCACTTCCACGATTCTTGATGCTTTACCGGCTTCAATATCAAGCACCACAGTCTCGTCTGTTTCTCGCTGAGGCCGCATCCACCTGATATACTACTCTTGACAACGAACCAGGGCGGTATCAAGAGCCGGGTACTGAACTTAATGCGCATCTCTTTACATCCAGGCCGCAATGTACCTATCGGCATCCTGAGGTGGTCCAGGTAGTCGCAAGTGACACCAGCGGTAAGGGCGTGTTTGTCGTGCTTTCCTACTTGGGTAGGTACGTCGGAACCCTATCAGCGTTCCCTTCGCGACCGACCATCACGCCCTTCCTGCATCTTGAAGCTCCCACGTTTCCTTTCAAGCGCGCATAACGCTTATGTTGACATCCACGTCGACGTCGATAAGAGGATGGATGTTGTGATGCTCAGACGATCTCAAAGTGGTCAATGCCCTCGGCATTCACTTCCGTGTGCGGGGATGTCCCGCCGTATCCACCACCACCCCCGGACCGTGACCACCTCAGCCTTCTTATTTCCGCCGTCACTACTACTTCGTTGCATCTCTGAGGTGGCAAGAGCTCATTGTCTGCTTGGTGCAGTTTGTCACACTCTCCTTCACTGTACATACACATCAACCCTCAATCGCCGCACACCATCACAATGGCATCCAAAGTCCCAGTCTCCGAGCTCACGAAACACGCCTCTCCAGACGACTGCTGGATATTAGTCAATGGCAAAATCTACGATCTCACAAACTTCGCCCCGAACCACCCTGGCGGCGCTGACAGTACTACGCTTCCTCTCACAGACCGACGGGAACCCGCAAAGACTAACGGATATGTACTACAGTGCTATACAAATACGCCGGCAAAGACGGCACAAAAACCTACAACGAATACCACGCCGCCGGCCTCATCGACAAGACCCTCTCCGACGCAGAGAAGAAAGGCGACTTCGACGAGTCAACCGTAACGCAAACATGGCTCGATGCGCAAAAAGAAGAAACGATCTCCGAACCAGATCCTAACGAGAAACCGCCGCTCTCCTCCCTCATCAACCTCGATGACTTCGAGAAAGCGTTCGCACGCTCTGGATCCCAGAAAGCTAACGCCTACATCTCCGGCGCCTCAAATGATCTCTTGTCGCTGAACGCGAATAAGTCTTTTTGGCAGAAGATCTGGTTCCGGCCGAGGATCATGCGTAATGTCTCCGCCATCAACACTAAGACGAAAATGATGGGCTGCGATGTCACTATGCCCGTTTGGATCTGTCCGATGGGTATTGCCAAGACTGCTGGTCCTGAGGGGGAGACGGCTCTTGGTGCTGGGGCTGCAGCGAGTGGGATTATTCATTGCATGAGCACTACCGCTTCGTTCAGCAAGGAGGAGATTGCGGCGAGCGCGCCGAAGACGTATCCTTTCTTCTTTCAGCTGTATGTTGATAAGCAGCGGCATAAGACTGAAGCCGTGCTCAAGGAATTGGAGAGTATGGATCAGATTAAGGCGCTTTTTGTTACTGTTGACCTGGCTGTCGTGTCGAAGCGAGAAGCGGATGAGCGGATCCGAACACAGCAGGAGACTTCTGTGTATCAGTCTGGGGAAAAGAACAAAGTCGACAAGAAAGGTGGCGGGCTGGCTCGGACGACAGGTTCTTTCATCGACTGGACGTTATCGTGGGAAGATCTAGCCTGGGTGCGGAAGCATTCGAGTTTGCCGATTGTGGTGAAGGGGATCCAGAGTGCGGCGGATGCGAAGATGGCGATGCAGATGGGTTGCCAAGGGATCGTTGTGTCGAATCACGGCGGACGAGCGCTGGACAGTGCGCCGGCCACGATTCTTGTGTTGTTGGAGCTGCGGAGAGATTGCCCGGAGATCTTCGACAAGATGGAAGTCCACATCGACGGTGGCGTACGGAGAGGCTCCGATGTCCTGAAGGCGGTGTGTCTGGGAGCCAAGGGTGTAGGTGTTGGCAGGCCATTCCAGTGTTCGGTCATGTATGATACGGAAGGTGTTGAGGCTGCTGCATGGAGTAAGTCTTGAATCGTCTCTCCCCAAACGCTTGCTAACCGCATCTGCAGTACTCCAAGACGAACTCGAGACCGCTATGCGCCTTTGCGGCGTGACAGACTTGGAGAAGGTGCGAGGCGACTTATCGTATCTCAACACTTCGGAGCTGGAGCAGTATCTGCCAAGGCCGCAAGTGAGGTCGTTGTTCTCGGCGTTCAGATCTAGACTATAGCTCGGTCAAGATTCCTCGGCACTTGCTTGCACTCCGGTACCTTCCATGATCTCGGGCATTATTCTCAGTGCTGCCTCGTAACCTCTGCCATGCCAGACCCCATCTCCGCGAACCAGGTTCGGAAGCTCTTCAACTTTCGAGGGAAGCCTCAGCTCTTTCCCGGGCTTATGCGCAATCTGCCTGTGTCGTAGTTAATCCTGTAGCGTAGATTATGGACAATCAGGGATGTCGGGAACTTTGAAAGCTGTAAACCCAAGCGAGGCCCCGGAACATCAAGTTCGATGATGTCCCCATGAACGTCTCTGCCTTTCAACCAGAAGTTCCGCAGCTTCCCAAGCCACTCTGTCCCACCATGGATATCCCAAAAGTTGTGAACTAGATGTATCATCATCCATCGGATTGCACTCTTCTTGAACGCAGGGTCCAGTCTCTCTGCCAGGTCTTGCAGGCTTGTAAGGTCCCATGTCAGACTCTCGAGTTTCGGCATGTCCGTTATAAGCATCTCAGGCTGGTAGATACAGTCTCTGCTGACATCGTGCCGTTCTGGTGTACACGTCAAGTAGTGATACCACTCGCTTCGCAGGTACCAGTCATCTGACAGATGTGCTCGCTCAGGCTGAGCATCGCCGAAGTCAAGGGTGATACTTCGCACCAGCTCGCGATGAGATGGCAAGATATGGGAGAAGAACCAGGAGGCAATCACCGGCCTGGTGAAGCGGAAAGTATTGGCTGTGTACAACGTACTTGCCGGTGCTTCTAAGTGAGTACGGCGGCATGTTCGAAGTAGGCCAACACCTAGCGCTGGGATGTCGCGGTCATGGGCTGCTACTAGAAGTGTTGTTGCTGGGTTCGTGATGGGTCTGTTCGCGATAAGGCAGAGTAGGTATATCTCATCCCTCAGCTCAGCCGGCAGAGCGAAAAGGCGAGACTGGTGTTGATCGTGCATATCGAATCTTGTTTGTTGCCAACGCTGGTAGAGGTGACACAAAACGCGTCAATATATTGCCCGAGTCAGGGTTGTCGAACTCCAAGAGCTAGCACGAATCTTCCCACTACAGTAGCCTCGTCTGATCTTTGTACCGAGGCTGCTCTGCATCTTCCTCTTCAGCTCTTCCTTGCGCTGGCACATGACAAGTACCTCCCGTCTGTACCGCTCGAAGCCGGTACCCTGCAGGCAGCAAGATCTCTCGTCGGCAAGGCCCCTACGGGCCGGACGAGGTACCACCAAATGTTAAACATTGGACATCACGGTCGAAAGAGGGACGACCATCACATGCTAGGCTCGAGACGAAGAAAGAGAATTTCTCCATTTGCTCGCACCACGACGGCGAGGTTGCACCGCCAGCGACGAACGCAACAAACGGTCCGACCGAGCGGAGCCAGTAGATGACTATGCAACCTCAGCAAAGACACCTCCGCCTTGTCCGCCCAGGAACGGTAGCATAGAGGCGGGGAGCTGCCTGCATGAGAGCTGGGGTATGACGATCTCTTGCTTCGGACAGCTTCCTGCCCGCACTTCCTCCACCGTAACAACCTCATCGGCCAGTTCGGCCTGCATTAGCCGGTGGGGAGACGAGAAATCTACACTGGACCTGCTGATCTAGCAGACTAGTGCGGTGAATCTGCAAACGAACATGTCCTCGTGCCAGCCCTTGCGCAAGGTGCAAACGGACGGAGTGGATACCTTCTGCTGTAAGACCGTGATTGTGCGAGGTAGTATAAGATCTCCTTCCTCCCTTGCTCAGTGCGATCACTTGTACATCGTCGCAGGTTGACAACACCATTGTTGCCTTGACCTTGTCCTCCTCCAGTTTCATCACCACTGGGATCATGGCGACACTGCTCAAGCGCGCTGTGTGCGCTACCCTGGCCATTGCCTCTTTCACCACCGCGAACCCGGTACCTGCACTGCTGGCTCGCCAGAGCAGCAATGACTCGGCCGATCTATCATCATGCCCAGGCTACAAGGCGAGCAATGTGCAGACGAGCGCCTCTGGCATGACTGCGAGCTTAAGCTTAGCCGGAACAGCTTGCAATGCCTATGGCACCGATCTTACGGACTTGACCTTGACTGTCGAGTACCAAACTGGTGAGTACCTCCGAAACCCGCCTCAGATTCGAAGTCGCTGACAAGCTGGTTCCCACAGACTGCCGCCTTCACGTCAAGATCCAAGATGCGGCCAACCAAGTCTACCAAGTCCCATCATCCGTGTTCGATCGCCCATCCACGGAAGGCAGCTCTTCTGCGAACTCCTCCGACCTCGTCTTCCACTACGTCGAGAACCCATTCTCCTTCTCGGTGACTCGGCGCAGCAACGGCGATGTTCTCTTTGATACCTCCGCTGCAACACTCGTGTTTGAGAGCCAGTACCTGAGGCTGAGGACTAGTCTGCCAGCAAGCCCGAGTTTGTACGGTCTGGGCGAGCACACAGACCCGTTCATGCTGAACACTACGAACTACACGCGGACGATCTGGAACAGAGATGCGTATCTGACGCCTCCGGGGACGAACTTGTATGGAGACCACCCGGTGTACTTTGACCACCGAGGTGGCAACGGGACTCATGGCGTGTTTCTGCTGAACTCGAATGGTATGTCAATCTCTCGAGGCAGGTAGAGACAGCAACTAACGTGGTCTTATTGTAGGCATGAACATCTTCATTGACGACACAGACGGCCAGTACCTCGAGTACAACACTGTCGGTGGTGTCCTGGACTTCTACTTCCTGGCTGGTCCGTCTCCTGTGGCAGTCGCACAGCAGTACTCTGAGGTGGTGGGTAAGAGCGCGATGATGCCTTACTGGGGCTTCGGGTTCCACCAGTGCAGATATGGCATGCAAGGTAAGGAAACGCAACACGAGCGGAAGGTGAGATCGGGTGCTGACCCGCGATTGCGCTCCAGACGTCTACGAAGTCGCAGAGGTTGTGGCGAACTACTCGCAAGCCAACATTCCACTCGAGACAATGTGGACCGACATTGACTACATGTACCTCCGTCGAGTTTTCACCTTGGACCCCTACCGCTTCCCGCTTCACCTTATGCAAGAGCTGGTCGATTACCTACACACCCATGAGCAGCATTACATTGTCATGGTTGACCCAGCGGTCGCCTATCAAGACTACCCAGCTTTCAACAATGGAGTTGAGTCCTTCCTGAAGGTGGACAACGGCTCCGTCTACAAGGGTGTAGTATGGCCTGGTGTAACGGCCTTCCCTGATTGGTTCGCACCAAGTACGCAAGGCTACTGGGACGGCGAGTTTGACAGCTTCTTTGACCCGGAGACTGGTGTGGACATCGATGCGCTGTGGATCGACATGAACGAGGCCTCTAACTTCTGTATCTACCCGTGCAGCGATCCTGAGGCGCAAGCGACTGCTATGGGTGACCCACCACGTCCGCCAGCCATTCGTCTGGGCGCTCCAAGACCGATCCCAGGCTTCCCGGCAGACTTCCAGCCGCAATGCAAGGCTGAGGTGACGTTCAACGTCAACGCTTCCACTTTCTTCGGTGAGAACATACTCATCCTCGGCAGCGCTATCACGCTTGGTGCGAACGATATCTCGAATGCCGTCACGCTCGGCGCGAACAACTACCCCATCTGGAGCGCTACAATTGATATGCCGACCAACACCAAGGTGACATACCAGTACGTGCGTGCTGAACCAGACGGCAGCTACGTATATGAGCAGATGAACCGGACTATCACTACCGGGCCTTGCAACTCGACAAACCAAAGCACGCACGACACAATCACAACTACATCGCCGTCTGGATCGTCTAAAGCCAAGCGCTTCGATGCGTTCAGTCTGAGCGCTCACGGTACACCATTAGAGAAGCGTCAGGCTTCCGGTACCGGTGATGAGACTGGTCTTCCTGGCCGTGACCTCATCAACCCAGAGTACATGATCGACAACGCAGCTGGCAGTCTCAGCAACAAGACACTCGACACTGATCTCGTACACTACGGCGGCTGGAAGGAGTACGACACCCACAACCTCTACGGCGCAATGATGTCCGAGACTTCTCGTCTTGCTATGCTGAGCCGTCGTCCTACCGTCAGGCCGATGATCATCACCCGTTCCACGTTTGCCGGCTCTGGCAGACAGGTCGGTCACTGGCTGGGTGACAACGGTGCAGATTGGGCGCATTACCTCATCTCTATCAGTGAGCTGCTTGAGTTTGGCGCGCTGTTCCAGGTACCGATGGTCGGCTCAGACGTTTGCGGTTATGCTGGCATGACCAACCCACTCCTCTGCGCGCGATGGGCCACACTTGGCGCTTTCAGCCCCTTCTACCGCAACCATGGCGAAGCTGGTGCATTGCCGCACGAGTTCTACCGATGGCCGATAGTCGCTGAGGCAGCGAGGAACGCTATTGCGACTCGCTACCAACTGCTCGACTACTTCTACACCGCCTTCTACAACCAGAACCAGACCGGTACGCCAAGCGTGCAGCCGATGTTCTTCGTTTACCCGGAAGACAGCAACACGGCCTCCCTCGGCTACCAGTACTTCTACGGCCCCGGCATCATGGTCGCTCCTGTCACGGAGGAGAACAGCACGACAACCGAGATCTACATGCCCGATGACATCTTCTACGACTTCTACACTCACGAGACGGTCCGAGGAACAGGCAGCATGGTCACCCTTACGGACATTGCGTACACCACCATCCCCCTGTACTACAAGGGCGGCAGCATTGTCGCTCTGCGTGCAAACTCGGCGAACACGACAACCGAGCTCAGGAAGCAAGACTTCACTGTTGTCATCGCACCATCGCTCAACGGTACGGCAACAGGTAACCTCTACCTCGACGAGGGCAACAACCTCGACCAGCCATCTACCAGCTACATCACGTTCACGTACGACAGTGCTGGACGGTTCGCGATGACGGGTAGCTTCGGATACGATGCTGGCGTCTCCATCACGAGTATTGTCGTGCTGGGCAAGAACTCATCGAGCTCAGGGGCGTCGACGTACAGCAGAATTGCGCCGTCGGGCACGAGCATCCCACTCACGGGTCCGCACAGCATGCAGCTCTGATGGAGAGCTGGCTGATGCTTATACCTCGCTCGCGCATGACTTATGACTTGACGACGCATAAGGCGGAGAGTACATAGCTTGCAACGTACCTCATAATAGTCGATCGTCAACGTCGGCTCTCATACCAACTACCTTTCTGTTCGCGGTCTCTTTCCACGGACCGTACTTCGTCCCCGTCCGACGTGCCTCGCCAGATCCTGTCGCTGTATGTCTTTGTCGTTGTAATTTCTGTGCGATAGACCATATGCCTTGCCATGTATTATTGCGAGATTAAGTTACATCGGGATTTTGCAACGAAGTGGAGTTGTGCGAAGGGTGGGTTAGCGAGGCTGGATAGTCACGAAGATCTCGACAACTGAGTTTGTTCATCGACCACCACTTGCAAGTTCCGGACAGCGATAGCAATATTTGAGGAGAACACGTCACAGCCCAGTGCTGGTTCCAACATCCGATAATCAAGGATGACGGACATGTTAACCTTCCAAGAGTGAACGCAGTCTTACCCAAACCCTAACCCTTGCCGCTTTGAAACTTCACGTATGTTGCCACTCTGGACTCCCACAAGTCTAGACAATGGTCGCCTCATTGGCCACCCATATAGCAGCCTGCACGCTCGAGCATACGTAGGAGAGATTCTGTGCCTTTCCATAAACCTGACCGTTCAGCGTCCCCTTGGAGAATGGAGCCGGTGATGGAGAGGCAAGGCACGCTGCGGGGTGATATGGGAATTCGTCTCGTCGGATTTCGACACTGCCATTGGTGTGGGGTCGTCCTTTCGATGTGAGCGAGCTCGAAGTCATTGGCCTCTCCTAGGAGGTAAGCGAGGGTGTGTAAGACGTCAGCAGCTGCTTGAGCTCCGCTTAATCTCCGGCGCACTCAATGTTAGATACATAAACACTGCAAAATTTCGAGCGCTCACAATCACGGTCGATTGGTACGTCGAACTTGCAATCCATTGCTCTCATACAATTCCTGACTGTCTTCTAGGTCTAGTGGTATGATTGTGAGTAGTATCGAGTCTCCAGCTATACATCGAATTGGTTCTAATGCCATTCTTAGCTCGCTTAGGGCTCACTCTAAGTTCAAACATGCGAGAGGTCCCGTGTTCGAGTGAGTAAAGTCGAGTCTCTAAGTTCTTGATCTCAACTAACATCCACCCAGTCCACGGATCGACCCAAAGACATGTGCTTTGATTCTGTTTTTCTTTTGCATTCCTTTGGAACACGAATGCAACCTGGCAGCGGAGTCCAGATACTCTTCTCTTTTGGAGGGCCTGCGTTCAAGACCAGCAACGTGCAGGTGCAGGAGCTCTTGTTGGGCAGCCTCTACTTCAACATAACCCGCAAGGGTGCTCCGTGTAACAAGACGCTGCCGCAGAAGCAACGTCATGTTGTGGCACCAGAGCAACATAGTTTTATTCAGGTTGTCAAAGGGAGAGTGAGTTATTCGAAGGCATATCGCCTTCAACCTGCTTCTGGGCGTCTTGCTTGTAGAGAGAAAAGAAACGGCGATGCGTCCTGGAGGTATGATACGAACAGGAAGGCAAAAGCAACAGCAAGCACAGACTGGGGAAAAGAGGAGCAGCCGACCGAATGGCGCCAGATCTGCAACGAGCAAACAGCAATGTGGGAACACGAGCAGAACTACATCACTCACCGTCCACGACGAAGCGCGCGCATACGCCCACCGTCCGCAGCCGCCGTGCATGCAGATACGTACTCCTCGGACGTATGAGAATGAATTGTCGAGAGAGATTCGTGCTGACGGTGCATACAGTCCTTGGTCCAGGAACGCCATTGATAGCGACGCGCAACGTAAAGTGGCATCTTGGAGCAGTTGGTAGACAGGCAGCTCTGCCTCTTTGACCTCGCAAGATGGCAGGATCGAGGGCGGATAGGTAGGGGTGCTGCGTACGCTTATCGTTCATGAACGATAGCCTCGAGAAGCCGGTCCAACCCTTGGTAGTGGAGAGGCGTATTGGCAATTGCGCCTGCATCGAGGATACCGAACAGCGTATCGCAAGGCCGTGTCGGTCATCCGGCTGACTACTGCGGGCGCAGCTCTTGGGGGCGAGGCAGCGTCTGTTTGGTGAACTTTTGCAGTGTCAGCAAGGACATCATCTCACTGCTCATCGTCATTATCGGTTTCGTTTGGCCATCGACAGCGTGTCCAGCGAAGCGCCTCTGGGTCGTGAGATATCGGCAACAGACTTGAGAACAGTCTTCTGCAGGTGTAAGACCTTGCGCGGGCGGCGGTAAGGCTTATACAGCCTGCTTCAAAGGTGGACGCCGGTTACCGTATATGGCAGCAAGATTGAATTGCCGATCTGCACTCCTATCTTTTTTAACCACCACGTCAGCGACGACGGCTGGCGATCAAAACAAGTCTCGCCTTGAGTGTGTGGGGTACCCAGCAACCACCTGTTGCGATGGCTGCGACAACAGATTGTGATTGTTGTCTTACATCGCACCTCACGAACAATCGCAAACATAGACGGAGGAAGCGAGCGTGTCTCTTGTCAGCAAGACCTCCGCCTCATGCTGTCAGACTC